>JAOVVF010034750.1:0-24615 GCA_028565595.1 Duopalatinus emarginatus | reverse complement strand
GGACTTTTACTTTTACTGGAGTAATATTTTACCTTGGGTTTCTGTACTTTTACTCAACTACATGATTTGGGTACTTCGTCCACCACTGGGTCTAATGCACAAATATTTTCTGCAAATAAAATGTCTATTATAACCTACATGGAGGACGGTCTAAAAGGGTGAAAATTCAGACCTCCTTTGTTATTAAACTTTAAATAATCTTCTTAAACATCCACTATATTTTAAACATCACCTTCCTACCTACTTATAATAAAACTTCCTTATGCCCAAAACCAAACTGACACTTTGCATAGATTTGCTATCCCATTGCTCCAAATTCCTACAGTTAAAATGCCAGACACTCCATGAGTACATTAGACACTGCCCTTCAGTGATTTTGTGGCTTGATCTGATAACAAGTTGATTTGTTCCTTTTTTTTTTTATTATAAAACTTTACCCATTTATATAATTTTTATGTAATTTCTAGGTACCACTAGTTTGCTCAACATAAAATGAGTGTAAGTTAATATAACTTTAATTACATTTAATTAGTGATTTGGTACAAATTAGTGGTTCCATAAATGCATTACTTAAAAATACTTTTTTCAAAAGGGTACTGTTATTTTAAATATATTTTATTACAATGTACAGTGTGCAGTGAAATGATTAATTGCATTTTAACATTTCACAAAATATTTAAAATTTTTAAGTTGTTTGATTTATTAATGATTATGATTTAGTAAAGCTGCATTGGGACAATGTGTTGTACAAATAAAATTGAACCAACTAGAAATATTAACATAATATAAACAAAACATTTTTTTTAAACAGTGACCCTAAAATGCCGTCCGAACAAGCATGGCTGCAGGCTTTCATTACAGCTAAACTGAAGGCATACCGAATAGGTGACATAACCACACTGGCAGTTTGCGGATATGTTTGCAAACCTCTGGTTTAAACCAGACTCTGATTAGACCATTTAACAGTTTAAGCACAATGTCAGAAGTTGCCTGTTCATAATAATCACATCTTTCCTCTCACCTGTGAGACACAGAAGTTGGAATACGCTTTTCCCCATTCCTGATGGCACTAAATAAATAAACATTTTGAGATTATATGTGAGAAACAAATGAGAATCAAGAGTGAATCAAGACGTGAGAATTCTATCAGCAGCCCCACCAGTCTCTGTTATCAGGAGGTAAGACTGGTAATTGCGACTACATAAAATTTTCTTAGCTGTACCACAAATCAAACTTCTGGCCGTGATCAGTCTACACAATATTTCTTTCCACAATGGTCATCATATCAGATTAGACAACCACACTACCATAAATACTGGTCATGTCTGGTCAATTGGGGTGTACGTCTTGATGCACTCCTGGTGCCGGTCCCAAGCCCGGGGATACACAGGGAGGGGATCAGGTATAAAAACTGCCAAATCTATATGTGAATGTTTCAGCTACACCACCAATATAAAGACATCACAGTTGCATGTATGCATTTAGAGAAAAGAAGGCTGGTACAATTGTGCAGTCTGTCCTATGCCTAGAATGTATAGTCTTTAGCTACCAAACAATATTCAAATACATTTACAATGAGACTAAAAATAAAAAAAGGGAACAAAATTGACTGAATGTACATTGACTGAAGCACATTTGCTTTCTTTTCATTAATAATAACGATTGTCTGTGTTGGTTAAACGTATCGACTATCAAATGAAATTATAAGAAAATTATAAAATATATCCACTTACTGTGAAGTACACTAGAGGAAGGTGTGGGTTTAAAAAGTACCTCTGAATTGTCTGTCTGTGTACTTGGTGTTTTTATAGGGGAAAAATCACTCATGCAAAACATCTCCCATTCCTCCCCACGTCATACCAATTTATCCCAGTAGCTTTTATCTGATTGTTCGATACTTATTTGAATGTGAATTTGTAAGTAGATGAGCTGGTAAGTTAAAGGTTTCTGGGTGAAGTTATGTTTTCAGCTTCCTATCAAACATACGTCGGACTATTATAGACTATTACTAAAGTACATATAACATCAATTGCATGTAAATTATGTTGATGAACACTGATGTGCCAGAAAAACTGGTAAAGACTGTAAAAAGAAACCTGGTACAGATTGGTGATGGCTCCATAATGATATGGGGTTTGTTTTTCTGGCATTCCATGGGACCCCTGAAACCTCTAGAAATGTCTCTGATAGATGAACACTGTGTGTGTCTGCTTTCTGATGAGTTACACCTGTTATGTCCTGCATACTTTCTGATGGCCTCTTCCAACAGTTTGTGGAGTCCATGCCCCATGGGGGACCTAACAAGAATTAGACTGGTGTACTAATTGACTGGCATTTCAGTGTACAGCAGCAGATAGCATACTATTTTGGGCCAAATATGGCCCATGTACTGCACCTATGGGCCAGTTATGGAACTTATGCAGTTATGCAACTTTAGCAGCCACATGTTAATTTTGTAATGGTATACAGAGTTCGAGCCACCATATAAAATTAGTTACATCCTGGTCTAAAACTGGCCCAACAGTAGCCCACCATATATTTTTGGGGGTACCCAAGTTGAGATTAAGAACAAGCAAACAAGATGAAGCACCCATGGAACAAATCCAGATGAAGAGAGGTATCAATCAAATATCAGTCAAGAAGCATGAAAGGAAGGAGACTAGATGCTGATCCTTTGGCAAGAAATGTGGCAAGACATCATTACTGCTGATGGAGAATAGAATGGACAGTGGCGTAGGCTTTGATTAGTGCAAATAAGGAGCCAAATGAGAGCTGTATAGGAGGTAAAAAGACGATGCTGCATTCCTGATAAAAGAAAAATTATGGATTTTGATTTGAATGTAATTTGCGAGTAATTTGGGTTGCTTAAACACTTTGCATTGTTACTTTGAATTCACCTTTTATTGCATTGCACCTTCTTAGAACAAGGCTGGTGAAACATGACAATGTTTGGTAGATCACTTTGAGTTTCAAATGAATATTGATTCATATTTTGGGTATGAGTACATTCTCATAGGGTTTGTGTAGTTTTGTTTTTTATCTCCATAGATTATGTAACCTTTAATTCAATATGAACAAAGACAGATAAAGAGAGGCATCAATCACATATCAGATATGAAGCATGAAATAAAGGCGACTAGATCCTGCTTCTCTGCAAGAAATGTTTACTGCTGATGGAGAACAGAATGGACACTGAGGTAGGACCTAGATAAATGCAAATAAGGAGTCAAATGAGAGTTGTATAGGAGGTATGAAGATGACGCTGTGTTCCAGATAAAAGAAAGAGAAGACATTGCATGGATTTTGATTTGAATATAATTTGCGAGGCCAATGAGTAATTTTGTTGCTCAAACACTTTGCATTAAGACTTTAAATTCACGTTTTTATTGCATTGCACCATCTTAGAACAATGTTTGGTAAAAAATAGTTTAAAAAATATGCATGTGTTACAGATATAAATACACATGAGTTTTGTAATAAACATCATGATGAAGTGTTGGCTCAAACCATGGTCGTGTAAGTTGGTCACCAAGGCCTGGGACATCTGACATGACAATGCAACCTGCTTTACTGACTTACACTAAACATTCCACACTAAACTGACTATACTTCCCATACTTATACCTGATTCTGATTATGTTACTAGTGGAAAAGATCTTTCTATCCATGAATCATTACTATGATCAAGGTCCTAGATTTCTGTTAAGCTGCTTTGGGACAATTACGGTGGCCGAGAAAGGCCATCACATTGCAAATTAAAAACGCACTGCAAATTCTCAAAACACAATCATCAGAATGACAACACCTGCACAACATTAACAAAACGCGCTGCAAATTCGCAAACATGCTACAAATACTGAAAACACATGCAACTTCCAAAACACATGCAAAAAGATTTACAACACAACGAAAGTGTTTCAGAGGGACACTGAAAGTTGACGGAACTATTCGAGAGCGAGCTGCATGGACCGCTCAACGTAGTTTTAACTAATCACTGTGCAATTCTTAAGGAGGAATTAAATATAAACACGAGAAACTTTTTAATAAACCGATTATGTCTTCATTAATAAACAGATAAAATTTAGTTTTGCTGGGATTGGGACTGTTTTGGCTCTACATCCAGGTTCATTCCATACGGCTGAGGGCTGAGGGTACTTGTTCTTGACTGTGATTTGACCTGTCCGAGGGTAGGGGGCGCCAGGCAGAAGGTTGATGGGACAGTCATAAGGGTGATGAGGCAGCAGAGAGAAAGCTTTATCCTTGCTAAACACCTTGCTGAGGTTGTGGTAGGTGCTGGGTACCTGAGACAGATCAGACGGGTCCTTGGGAGGTAGGAACGTGAGCACAGAGTCGTTGGGGGTGGTGATGGCCGCCCAGAGGCAGTTAGAGTAGCAGAGTTCCCCCGGCCACAGATCTTGCTTATCTTCCAGTCAATTCTGTGGTTACAGGGATAACAAGGGGTGCCTAGCAGGGACTTGGAAGTGTTGATCAGTGAGAAAAAGATGTCCTCCGATGATTACCAGAGACCGACATAGTGATGGGTATGGTGCCAGCATGCATCCATTCAAGGTGTAGGTGGCCACTGGACTCTCAAAAGGCTTCAAGGGAATCTTCAACCAAGCAGTAAGCTCTTCATCCAGGAGGTTCTCTTCGCTTCCAGGAAGCTCATCCTTGAGGGTGTCAAAGAGGTCTGAAGACATCGCTAAGGGAGAGGTCATTCCACCCCACATTCACTGCCAGCATCCAAAACTCCACCGCATACTCTGCCTCGGATTGGGAGCCCTGGCGCAGGGCCAGCAGGTGGCTGGAGGCATTGCCAGAATGGTTGGGTCGGTCAAATACGGTCCTAAAGTGGTCCAAGAAGGTAGCTGGGAACATTTCCCAGGGCATCGGATGAGAAGGCATTGGGTCACTAGGTGGATACCAACTGGCACTGGTACAGGAAGCCTCAGCAATGGTCCAGGTCTCCCTGGTAGGGCTAAGGGTCCCATTTTTAGCAACCACTTTATCTTAGTAAGGTTATGCAAACCTTTGAGATTAAACTTGGGGGCCTTGTTGGACCATTGTGCTACACCATACTGAATTCCTACATTATACACTTGATGCCATGTGTAGATATGACTCATCATATATAACTGTATAACTATATATAACATATAACTGTGTGTAATGCAAGCTCGCCTTCTAGAGTTCAGGATCTCCTGGACCGTGTAGGTGTCGGCTGGCCGTGCTGGGCTGGAGTGTCTGAAGGCTTCAGGGATTGGGCTCCTCGTGATCCAGGGGCCTGGCATGGACTGGCTTGGGAGCAGAAACGTGGAACGTGGGATGAATCTGGCTGTGGCTTGGCATCTGGACCCTGTAGGTGACATCATTAATTTGTTTGATGATGGGGAACGAGGACTTAACTTGGTAAACTTGGATGGGGGTTGAAAGGCTTTGGTTGCCACCCAGACCTGCCCCCCAGGGTGGTGCTGAGGAGTGGGACCACGTTTCCGATCGGCTGCCTTCTTCATGCGGGAGATGGCTTTTGAGAGATGTTGGTGCATCTTCGCCCACACCCTCTTGCTCTTGCGGAACCATGCCTCGACTGTAGAGCTCTCAGAGGTTGTAGTGTTCCAAGGGAACAAAGGTGGCTGGTGGCCCAGGAACACCTCAAATGGCATGAGTCCAGTCGCAGAGTGCCATAAGGAATTTTGAGCGTACTCTGCCCAGGGAAGGAATCAGACCCATTCTTGAGGCTGAAACTGGCAATATAGACTTGGTTAGTTCTTGATTAACATGTTCAGCTTGACCATTACCTTGTGGGTGAAATCCGGAAGTGAGACTGACGGTGATGCCTAGTTTCTCCATGAACGCTCCCCATACTCGAGAGATGAACTGGGGCCCTCTGTCGCTCACGATATCTTCGGGGAGGCCGTAAAACCAGACGACATTGTGAAATAGAGCCTCTGCAGTCTCCATGGTCGTGGGCAAACCTGGAAGAGGGATAAACCGAACACCCTTGGAAAATCGATCTACAATAACCAGAACAACAGTGAATCCTTGGGATTGTGGAAGGTCAGTGATGAAGTCGATGGCCAGGTGGGACCAGGACCTCTCAGGGATAGGTAAGGGTTGCAATTTACCTGCTGGCAAGGTGCGTGGAACCTTGGCTTGGGCACATTCTGGGCATGAGGCTACGAACTCTTGAACCTCCAGAGACATATTGGGCTACCAGTACATGGACATGATGAGCTCGGCTGTCCTCCTTGTGCCAGAATGTCCCGCCCCAGGCATGACGTGAGCCCAGAAGATCAAGGAGTTGCGTAGAGCAAATGGGACAAAGTTTACCTGGGGGGCAGCGGACGCTTCCCCGTGTGGGCTAGAGCTCCCGAATCTTCTGATCCAATTCCCACACGATGGTATGAAGGAACTTCTCCTCAGGCACGATGGGTTCAGCTTCTGGGCCTGCGGAGTCTGACTCGAACTTCCTGGAGAGAGCGTCCGCTTTCCCGTTCTTGGATCCTGGACGATAATCGTGAACAAAAATGAATCGGGAGAAGAATATGGCCCACCTGGCTTGGCGCAAGTTCAGCCTCTTGGCTGCACAAAGATACTCGAGATTCTTGTGATCAGTGAAAATGGACACGGGGTGTTTGGCTCCCTCCAACCAGTGCCTCCATTCTTCAAGGGCCAGTTTGATAGCCAACAACTCCCGATCTCTCAAGTCATAGTTTGGCTCAGCGGGAGAGTTTTTTTCTGGAGAAGTATGCAATTGGGTGAAGCTTCCGATAAAAGTTTGCAAATCCCAGAAAACTTCGAAGTTCTCTCACCGTGGTGGGAGTGTTCCACTAAGTAATTGCCTTTCTGGCAATTCATGGACTCATCCTCAGGTTCAATGTTATACCCCAGAAACTCTACTCGAGGCTGGTGGAATTGGCATTTCTCTCGCTTGATGAGCACGTTATTTGCCAAGAGTCGGCGGAGAACTTCTCGGACGTGCCGGATATGGGAGGGCAGATCTGGCAAGAAAACTAAAATGTCATCTATATAGTTGATGACAGATCTCCCCAACAAGTCTCTAAAAACTTCATTAACAAAATGTTGAAAGACGCTAGGTGCTGAGGCTAGTACATAGGGCATGACTAGATACTCATAGTGACCCGAGGCAGTGCTGAATGTCGTTTTCCTCTTGTCTCCTTCCCTAATACGGACCAGATTATAAGCACTACATAAATCTAGCTTAGTGAACACCATAGCTTCTCGTAACTGTTTGAGGGCTGAGGGGACGAGTGGGAGAGGAAACGGGTACCAGACCGTTACCTTGTTTAGGCCTCAGTAGTCGATGCAGGGCCTGAGTCCACCCTCTTTCTTCTCCACGAAGAAGTAACCTGCCGAGGCTGGCGACGAGGAGTGCCAAATCTAGCCCTGACGTAGGGCTTCTTGGATGTACTCCTCCATGGCCTTCTGCCGAGGATGATGTGGTGCTTCAGAGATTCTATGACCAGGAGCGAGATCTCCTCTTCATGTAGGAGACCGATCTTCATCTTTAATGGGATGGTCTGGTAGGTAACCTTGCCGTCTCCAATGGGGCCACCATCCACCGCTCGGATCTGGAAAGAGGTGCTCGTCTTAAGAACTGGGATCCCTTGGGTTTCAACAGTGGCACGGCCCAGGACCATAGGCTCCAGCTCATCGAGTGGGACCGCTGTCGAGACACTAGCTCGCTGGCTTCGTATCACGTTGTCTAAATCGATGGCGGTGGCAAGCCATCAAGGGACATCTCCATGTCTCTGCATGCTAGCTATCCGGCACAGTGACCATCAGTGCTATGATCAAACGCCTGCTTAAATAGTTCTATAAATCTTGGATACGAACGGGAGCCCTCACCTGAATGGTGCCAGAGGGTGGTCACCCATTGCAGGGCCTTGCCATTAAGCAGACTGATTATAACCGCCACCTTCTGTTGGTCCGTGAGCTCCCCATGGAGCGTGAAATACAGGTCACACTGGAGGAGAAACTCCTTGCAGCCCTCCGGCTTGCCACCGTAGCATTCTGGGAGCGCACAGACAACGCAGGTTGCTGGCTTAGGGGCAGCTTCCAAGCACTGCCGGTTAGCCTCCCAGCTGCGCACCGTGTAAAATCGCTTGCTGCAATTCCCTTGTACCTGCTGACTCCATGGTGGCAGATCAACCTGTTATGAACCCACACAATGAGGAGTCAAGTGCAGGGTATTTATTAATCGCAGTGCAAGAAACAGGTACACAGTTCAAACGAGTTCGGAAAAGTCACACAACAAAAAAACGGCGTGGAGGGAGCAAACAGAACACAAGATAATCCAACACACAGAAGTTTCCAAGAGTAAACGGGGGAGGGCAGGAACACTACACGCTCCGGTGAGAGGAACTCTGAAACATAAACAAAAAAGGAGACTAATGACTAGGCGAATACAAGAACAACAAAATAAAACCGAAACTATGAGGGGAATAGAGACAGGAATACTTAACTTCTAGACGGATCTGGAACCATCGTAGCGACGACTGCCATGAAGAGAGTAGCCAGTTTGTTGATCCACCCTGAGGAGTTAAAATGAGCCCTTTTTATACTCCTCAGGGTGGCTAGATGAGCAATCAAACATGGCCGCCAGCAGATGCGCCCGATTTGCAATGTTCTGTGGGAGATGCAGTTCGGTCCATGAGTTCTCCCGAAGGCCAAATCTGGCGGTCGCTGGCGGCCATAGACGTGACAGCTAAAAAAAAAATAAATAAAAAAAAAAACTTATCTAAATGGTTTCCCCTATATTACATTGTATTTGAAGTCTTTACCATTTTATCAGCGCTTAAGTTAAATTGTTCATGTTTGTGGAAGCCAGGCTGAAGCATTAATATCTTCAAGATTTAAAGAGGTTTTGTAAATGCTAATTGTTTTTATATATGCATGTGTATACTGATACATTTAAATCACCCATTTTGTGATGCCCCAAAACTTGTGTATTAGTGCCACAGTTAAAAAATGCTAAAAATAAAGTTAGAAATTTTATTAGAGAAGGTTATTCAAGTGATCTCTATTAGCGCACAGTTTGCACGAAGCTACCCTCGTGAATAAACTTATATATATATTTTGGAGCCATTTCTTCATAGTAAATCACTACTATAATATAATTAAAGTTAAATTAAGTTATACTTGGTATATCCTTCATTCTTTTCATATTCATTTGAGATCCAAAACCAGAAAATTGAAAAACATTTTGTTATTTTGTTATTCGTTTATGAATCCAACACTTACATGTGTAAGTTTATAGCGGTCTGTTCTTTTTACATTTTAATCTTGTAGCCTATGTTAGGTAGTTTGTAATTACATAAATTATTTGGTACAAATTATTGGTTCCAAATCAGCATAATTTAAAAGTACCTTTTTTTAAAAAGGGTTACTGTTACTTGTATATATTTTATTACAATGTAGAGTGTGCACTGAAATGATTAATTGCATTTTAACATTTCACAAAATATATTACATTTCTAAGTTGTATGATTTATTAATGATTATGATTTAGTAAATCTGCATTGGGACAATGTCTAGTATTACAGGTGCTATACAAATAAAATTGAACTGACTTGAAATATTAACATAAAATAAACAAAACATTTTTTTTAAACAATGACCTTCATATGCCGTTGTACAAAGTGTGGCTGCAGGCTTTCATTACAGTCAAACTGAAGGCATACCTAATAGGTGACATAGGCACACTGGCAGTTTGCGGATAAGATTGTAAACCTCTGGTTTAAACCACACTCAGATCTGATCATCTAAACAGTTTAGTCTGTGCAGCACAATGTCAAAATTTGACTGTTCACAATAATCACATCTTTCCTCTCACCTGTGAGACGCAGAAGTTGGAATATGATTTTCCCCATCCCTGATGGCACTAGAAAATAAACATTTTGAGATGATTTGTGAGAAATCAAGTAAGAAGAGCGAATTAAGACATGAAAATTCTCTCAGGAGTCACAACAGTCTGTGTTATCAGAAGGTAAGACTGGTAACTGCCACATTTTCTTAGCTGTACCAGAAATCAAACGTGAGGCTGTGATCAGTCTACACAATATTTCTTTTCACAATGGTCATCATATCAGATTAGGCAATCATAGTACCATAAATACTAGTCAGGTCTTGCATTTGGGGTGTATGTCTCGGTGCACTAAGGATACATCCGGGGATACACAGGGAGGGGATTGGGTGTAAAAACTGCCAATTTTTATGCGAATATTTCAGCTACACCACCAATATAAAGACATCACATTTCCATATATGCATTTAGACAAAAGAAATCTGGTACAATTGTGCAGTCTGTCCTATGTCACAGCTCATTTTCCTTTGAGCAAGAATGTATAGTCTTCAGCTACCAAACACTATCCAAATACATTTAGAATAAGACTAAAAAATAAAAAAATGTATCAAAAAAGTAAATTGATTGCAGTACATTTGCTCTGTTTTCATTAAAGATCACAATTGTCTGTCTTGGTTAAATGTATCTACTATTAAATGAAATTATAAGAAAAGTATGAGATATATCCACTTACTGTGATGTACAGTAAAGGAAAGTGTGGGTTTAAAAAAGACCTCTAAATTGTCTGTGTCTGTGTACATGGTGTTTTTATAAGAGAAAAGTCACTCATGCAAAACATCTTCCATTCCTTCCCACGTCATACCGATTTATCCCAGTAGCTTTTATCTGATTGGCCAATACTCATTTAAATGTCCGTGTGAATTTTTAAGTAGATGAGCTGGTAAGTAAAAGTTTCTGGGTGAGGCTGTTAGGGCTCCTCTCTCTTCCCTGTTTTCTCCTGCCCTTCCACTCTTATATCCCTGTCCCCTCTTTCTTTTGCTTCCCCCCTCGTGGCTACTAGTATTCCCCGCAGGTCCGCGTCGCCTCGCCGCTGACGTCATTATTCCGCGCACCGGATTCCACTAACTGGCTGATCAGCCCCCCTTCTCAAGACAGTGTGTGAACGCCATTTACCGCCGGTTTATTGGCTTGACTATGTCGGGTAATCTGTCGCGATTCTTTGGCTTTTTGTTACTCGTCACACTGTAGTCGAATGTGCCGTGTTATGCTTCCACTGGTATTGCGCAATCGCTAATTCCCATGTTTTTACCTTCGCTTTCTTTCAGCTCCCTGTTCTTTGGATTCCGCCTCCCTGCATTCCCAAGTCCTGGTGTCTGGTGTCCACGCTGAGTCTGCCATACCTCCTGCAGCCCCCTCTCTGCTGTAGCCACCGGGATCCTGTTTCCAGATCGCTCCTCACTCTCTGCTGCTCTCTTTTGACTTAATAAACCCTGCTCATATCACGTCAGCCAACTGTGGGTTATTCTAAGAGGGTCCACCTAGCCGTCCTCAGGGCTACACATAACAGAAAAATCCGGCCATTGACATGAACTCTCCAGACCCACCTCCCAGCTGACAGTACACCCTGGAGGAGGTGCTAGACCTCCAGCAGGCCACCTTGGGGCACCATGACACCACACTCCACTTTCTAGCAGAAAATAATCAAAGACTCTCGAGAGGTAGGGCTCTGGCCTGGGCCAAAGCGGCACAGTGTAGCAATGTCCCTGGAAAGTGTTCTTACACTACCTTTTTGGGCCAATTCCGACTGTATTATATGCGACTGCTTATATTGTGGCACTTTATCGCTGCCCCATGCGGCCAAAAGACAGGGCTCGACAGTAAACGTGATGCACCTGTCGGGCCTGAACCCCTCGTCTCCACCTATATTCTGGCTATCAGTCCCTGTTACCCTTTGCCTTGCCTCTGGCAACGTCCACCGTGAATGCCCTTTTTGACTCCGGGGACGAAGAGAACCTCCTGGACGAAGGGCTAGCTACCCGGTTGAAGATCCCCCTGGAACTGTTGGAGAATCCAGTGACCACCTACACCTTGGGTGGATGTCTGTTGGCTCAGGTCACCCACCGCACCATCCCCATCACCATGTCGGTCTCGGGGAACCATCGGGAGGACATCTTTTCTGTGATCAGCATTTCCAAGTCCCCGCTTGTTCTTGGGCACCCCTGGCTATTCATAACCCCTGGATTGATAGAAAGATGAGCAAGATCCAGGGCTGGGGGAGCTCTGCCATGCCAACTGCTTTCGGGTGGCTGCCGCCACCCCCAAGAACCTATACTCCCATCACTGCCTCCCAAGGACCCACCCGACCTGTCTCAGGTGTCTCATGACCTCAGCGAGGTGTTCAGCAAGGCCTGCTCCCTGCCACCTCATTGACCTTATGACTGCCCCATCAACCTTCTGCCTGGTGCCCCCCTACCCTCAGGCAGGTTATACCACATCTCTCGACCGGAGCAGGAAGCGATGGAACAATATATCTCAGAATCCTTGGCAGCCAGACTGATAAGTCCTTCTTCTTCCCCCTTTCGGACTCACTAATTCCCCCACTGTTTTCTCCCAGCATGCATCCCTGCGCCTTTTTCTCCTAACGTCCGACCCCGACTGAATGGAATTACGATGTGGGCAACTGGGAACTGCTGGCGGTCAAATTAGCCCTGGAGGAATGGAGACACTGGATGGAGGGTGCCGAGCTCCCCTTAATCGTATGGACCGATCACAAGAGCCTGGCCTATCTTCTGTCGGCCAAGAGACTGAACTCCCGACAGGCCAGATGGGCCCTGTTTTTCAGTCGTTTTTACTTCATTGTAACCTATCGGCCAGGTTTCAAGAACACCAAGCCCAATGCTCTCTCCCACCAGTTCTCTCATGGGGTACTCTTACCCTCGTTGGATAACATCCTCCCTCAGGGACGCATCATTGGCCAACTGACCTGGGGTGTGTGCAATGCCATCGAGCATGCTCTACAGCAGGAACCCGACCCTGGTACTGGACCTCCCAATCGCCAGTTTGTTCCCTCGGCAGCCCGCCCCCAGGTCCTCGACTGGATCCACAGCTCCAGACTCTCCTGTCACCCTGGTACCAACTGCATGCTCTCGTGGCCCTCCATGGCTGCAGATACCCAAGAATTCGTCTCCGCATGCTCGGTTTGTGCCCGCTCCAAGTCCTCACACCAGCCTCCTGCCAGCCTCCTGCACCTGCTGTCCATCCCTGGTCACCCGTGGTCCCACACTGAGCTGGACTTTATGTTGGGGCTGCCCCCATCTCATAAGTCATTCTCACCATCACAGACAGGTTCTCTAAAATGATCCGCCTGTTTGCTCTGCCCAAGATCCCCTCAGCGCTGGAGACCGCTAAAATAGTCACTGAGAGTGTCTTTAAGACCCATGGGATATGCCTGGACATCATCTTTGACCAAGGACCCCAGCTTATATCAGCTGTGTGGAAGGCATTCTATGCTGCGCTGGGGGCCTCTGTCAGCCTCTCATCTGGTTTCCACCCCCAGTCTAATGGGCAGACTGAACGAGCCAACCAGGAGGTCGAGGCCGCTCTACGCTGCGTCTGTGCCAAGGACCCTTCAGAGTGGAGCACCCGTCTCACCTGGGTTGAGTACACCCACAACTCCTTCACCTGCTCTCTACACGCAACATACCCCTCCAACACACCTCCAAAAAGTTAGCCCCCCGATTCATTGGCCCATTTCTCATCAGCAAAATCATCAACCCATCCTCAGTCTGCCACACCCTCCCGAGGCACATGAGAATTTATCCCACCTGCCATGTCTCTCAGATCAAGCCGGTCTGTTCCTCAAGAAACATGAAGCATGAAAAGAAGGAGACTAGATCCTGCTCCTTTGGGATGTGGCAAGAAATCATTACTGCTGATGGAGAATGGAATGGACACTTGGGTAGGACACTGATTAGTGCAAATAAGGAGTCAAATGAGAGCTGTCTAGGAGGTATAAAACAATACTGTTTAATATAATGGGGCATATATATAAACTATCCCAGGTGGGATTCAAACCTATGTCATCACAGTCATCACCGATAAAGAAAGGCATTGATCAAATATCAGTCATGAAGCATGAAACAAAGGTAACTAGATCCTGTTCCTTTGGGATGCAGCAAGTAATCATTACTCCTGCGGGATGGGAGAAGAAAATCAATGCATCTCCATCAATGTGCGGGAATAATTCTCAAAGCTTTGCGGGTTGCAGGTGGGAGTGGACATACACATCACGGGATGGGCAAACACGTTGCGCACACATTGCGGTTGTGGGCGGTAATGGTCAGAAACTCAGCAGGAGTAGGCAGGAGCGGGATAAAGAAAACAGTCCACGCAGTTCTCTACTACCTACTAGCTTGGAGCAAATATATTCCATTTAACCGCTAATTTAGTATACACTTCTAGTATGAGAGCATGTAGTATGCACACCACCTTGTACGCACTTGATCAGCCATCTTACCAACACCCTTTGACCCAAGATGTCACACCACTTAAGTCCCACACAATAATTATTTATAGTTTCAATTTAAATTAACTTTAAATGTTGTTTGTAATTGTAATTGTCAAATTTTCTACATCTCGTTTACAGATAAAATATGTCAGGCTCAGATAGTGTGCTAAGGAGCATACTAAAAAATCTCTCCCAACCAAGTAGGACATCCGGGAACCTTTCACATACTACCTGATACATACTAGGTATTTGGATGCACTACATCGTGTCGCATACTATATTCGCATACTAACTAGTATGGGAATATTCCATTTCGGACTCAGCCATAGTGTATACTGTATAGTATTAGTGTGTAGTACACATTTGGGACGCAGCCTAACGTTATAAATCAGACTCTCCGACCAAGTAAATCGGAGGCCAGTGAAGCTGCTGATTGGAGATGATGTATATTTGAACAGACACCTAAACGAAGGCTAAAAGAAGACCCACCTTATCTGATGCATTAACCTTGGTGGCACGCTTTCAAAATGAAACCGAAAGCAAAAACTTTATATTTTTTCCTTCTGGTTTAACTTTTGGAGGGAACAAATGTAACTGCCCCCTCCACCCCGCACGGTTCATATGCCAATGCTTCTGTGCTCTATTTTGCCTGTGTTTTGTGTGGGTAGTTTGTTGTGATTTGACTCTGTTTGATTGGTAAAACAGAGTCAAACGTCACTAATGGCTACATTTGATTGGTCAGACGCAGTCATCACAGAAATAAGTAGCGAGCAGCGAGCAGAATGTAGTTCAAAGTAGCGGAATAAAAGTACTGCTTGTTCTTCACAAATGTAGTCAAGTAAAAGTAAAAAGTATGCTGCATGAAAACTACTCTAAGAAGTACAGTTTATCCAAAAAGTTACTCAAGTAAATGTAACAGAGTAAATGTAGCATCTCTACACCTGGGGTAGGACCTAGATTGGTGCAAATAAGGAGTCAAATGAGAGCTGTATAAGAGGTATGACGATGACGCTGTGTTCTGGATAAAAGAAAAAACACAAAGCATGGATTTTGATTTGAATGTAATTTGTCAGGCCAGTGAGTAATTTGTGCGGTTTAAACACTTTGCATTGAGACTTTGAAATCACCTTTTATTGCATTGGACCATCTTAGAACAAGGCTGGTGGAACACGGCAATGTTTGGTAAAAAGTGGTTTTAAAAATATAGCTGTGTTACAGATAGAGATACACGAGATTTGTAAGAAGCACCACAATGAATTGCTGGCTCAAACCATGATCATGTGAGGTGGTGACCTCCTGGGACATCAGACATGACAATGCAACCTGCTTTACTGATGTACACTAAACATTTCACACTAAACTGACCATACTTCCCATACTTATACCTGATTCCGATTATGTTACTACTGGAAAAGATCTTTCTATCCATGAATCATTACTATGATCAAGTTCACATACCTCTGTGTGCAAGCACGGTAGGCAAATAGATCACTTTGACTTTCACTTGAATATTGATTCATATTTTGGGTATGAGTACATTCATGTAGGGTGTATGTAGTTTTGTTTGTTTATCTCCTTAGATTCTGTAATCTTTAATTCAATAAGAAAAAAGACAGATAAAGAGAGGCATCAATCAAATATAAGTCATGAAGCATGAAAGGAAGGAGACTAGATCCTGCTCCTTTAGGATGTGGCAAGAAATCACAGAGTAAGGCAGAGAAATCACAGAGTAGATTAGTGCAAATAAGAGCAAATTTGATTATAGTCAAACGAGAGCTGTATAGGAGGTACCAATTCGGCACCGAAAAAGAAGGAAAAAAGACAAATCATGATTTTGATTTGAATATAATTTGTGAGCCCAATGAGAAATTTGCGTTGTAAAGTATAAGCCTGGTGGAACACGGCAATATAAGTTAATGACAGACTGACCTAAAGAATTGGTGTCATATCAGGCACTTTGTCTTGCCCTGTTGCTGCCAGCTTGGTCATCGGTAATAAAATGTATATAAATGTATGATCCAGACCCTAGATTTCTGTAAAGCTGCTTTAGGACAATGTTCACTGTTTAAATCACTGTATTGTATGAGACCAGTTCCCTAACCACAAGGTCTTGGCTGCCCTGTTATAATTACTGATAATGGAGAATGAAATTGGCCTTGAGGAAGTAGTCAGTGTGCAGTCTCAATTTCTTGATTCATTCAATATCTTTATTTCTCAGAGTACTGAGTTCTCATAAGGCATCAGTACACACCTACAGTTCTGGAGGGCCGATGTGCCAATTGCATCATCCTGTTAATTGACAGGTTTAGAGGATGCAGTTGAGTAGAGAAACCTACAGCTACATGGTAGTGATCATGGTATCAGTGAAAGTTTCACTGCAGTGAGAGATTGTCTAATCAGAGTTTAGGAGTTTTGCAGATTCTGAAATAAAGCTGTTCCTCTGGTGGTTTTGCACTTGATGCTCCTCATTTCCTGCCTAAGGGGAGCGGAGCTGGATGCACATTGCCCACTTCCTGCGTCTGTATAAATGTCCATGATGGAGGGGGGACGAACTCCAACAATCCTGTGGGCAGCCCTCACCACCCTTTCCAGAGCTTTCCTCTCTGCAGCAGAACAGCTTATGTGCCACACATTAATTCTTGAGCACAGAACACTCTCCACCATACATCTGTTAAAGGAACGGAGGACTGAGCTCCCAAGTCCAACATGTCTCAGACACCTGAGGAAGTAGAGCCACTGATATGCCGACTTCCTTCAGACTGTAAGTGCTGTTGCTCCAGGTGAGATTGTTAGTCAGGTACACACCTTATTACCTATAGCTGGAGATCACTTTGACCATTATTTGTCCCCACCAGGCTTTTTGTGAGAGAGACACCACTGCTGGTAATACAGGATGTGAGATCACCACACTGACTGAGTTGCCAGCCCATGCACACACTTATTAAAACGTAGCAGCAATTTAGCTTAGCCAGTAACACACCAACATGAACCCAAACAGTATGCTGAACCCAGACGATAGAGATGTAAGGTGGCAGTACTACCTGAAGCACAATCAAGCAACATTAACACTCTTCATAAAACTGGCCAAATATTTGAACATGTATAAATGACAGTGATGAGTGGTAGTGCCGCTACATGTAGTGAAGTTATTAGTTTAACAAACAGGGATGCAAGTAGACACACCCCTCGTGTCCTGGATTGTTGACTACCTGACTGGCAGATCACAGTATGTACACCTACAACACTGCATCAGACAGGCCCCACAGGGAACTGTTCTTTTTTTCTTCCTCTTCACCCTCTACACCACGGACTTCAGCTACTACACAGAGACTTGCCATCTTCAGAAGTTTTCTGATGAGTCTGCAATAGGTGGATGTATCAGCAGGGGTGATAAGGACGAGTACTGGGTGACGATGTCCCATGTCGTGAGCTGAACCATCTTGAGCTCAACATGACAAAGACAAAGGAACTGGTGGTGGACCTAAGGAGAGACATGGCACCGTGTCTATCAGGGGGGTCAGTGTGGACACTGTGGAGGACTACAAGTACCTGGGAGTACACATAGGACATAAACTTGACTGGGCTAAGAAAACTGATGCCTTATACAGGAAGGGATAAAGTCGTCTCTATTTTTTTGAGGCGCCTGAGGTCCTTTAACATCTGCCTGACTATGCTCAGTGTTTTATATGAGTCTGTGGTGGCAAGCGCTATACTCTATGTTGTTGCATGCAGTGGGCTGAATGTGGCAGATGCCAACAGACTCAACAAACTGATACACAAGGCTGGTGATGTTGGAGTGGAGCTGGACTCAATGACGACAGTGTCGGAGAGGAGGATGCTGTCTAAGCTGCAGGCTATTATGGACAACGGCTCCCACTCACTCTACAACACCGTCATGAGAAAGAGGAGCACATCTAGTGCAAGACACATTCCACCAAAATGCACCACAGTGCTTCACAGGAGGTCATTTGTTCCTGTGGCCTTCAAATTCTATAACTTTTCCCTTAATGGGTAACACTATGGTTCATCTGTGTAATTTATTGTGTGTGCAATAATTCAGAAGTGCAATAATAATTTGAACTGGTTATTAAGTATATTTGATATTTATCATCTCAGCCACTTTTAATGTAAATATTGCTTAAACTTCTCTTCAATTTAAATATCTATTCATTTCTCTTTATTTTAAATTATTTGAGTGTCTATTCTTTTATAAAAAGGGTGCAACTGTAACAAGTGTAATTTCCCTCTGGGATCAATAAAGTGCGATCGTTCGATTCCCAGTCTGGGCAGCCAGTCTGTGCTACACCAATAAGGGTCCTTGGTCAAGACTCCTAAAACCATGTTGGCCAACCTGTAACACCATTAAGTCGGTTCTGCATGTGAGTGTCTGCCAAATGCCATAAATGTAAAACGTCTCTAGTATGTTTGGAATAGGTGCAATAATAAAGGGTTGGCTTAGACCTCAGACAAATAAGGTTGGAGCTGTGGGCCGGATGGCAGTTCTGGGTGTAAAGACAGTAAAGCAGCGGGCTCAGCACACAGCCCTGTGGGGAGCCGGTGCTCAGTGTGTGAGTGGAAGAGAGGTGGGGGCCGAGTCTCACAGTCTGGGGTCGGTTGGTAAGAATGTCCTTTATCCAGGCATATGTAAGAGGAGGGGAACAAATGTGTTCAGTTTGGTGGTAAGATGTATTAAAAGCTGAGCTGTAATTTACAAAAAGCATTTGCACGTAGCTCTGCTGCTGCTCCAGGTGGCTTAGTGCAGTGTGGAGAGCTACAGAGATGGCGTCCTCTATGGATCTGTATGCAAACTGGTGGGGGTCGAAGTCTGGAGGGAGATAGACTTTGATGTGCTGAAGAACCAGTCTCTCGAAGCACCTCATGATTACTGGAGGGAGGACCACCTGGCAATAATAATTTATGCTGGTGATAGGAGTCTTCTTTGGCACTGGGATGTGCCCAGTGAAGAGTCTCGTGAAGGTGATGGCGAGCTGGTGGGCACATGCCCTAAGCACCTTGCCAAGTACTCCGTCTGGGCCGGTAGCCTTCTTGCGGTTCACTGCCACGAGCACCTGTCTGACATCGTGCTCCTGCACAGTGAGTGGAGTGGTGCAGGAACCAGGTGTGGGTCAGGGCAGGGCTGGAGCAGATGAGTGCAACTGTGGAGTTCCAAAGTGTGCAAAGAAGCAGTTTGGCTCTTCTGCCAGTGGTGCACTTAGATGGTCTGGTGGTCATATCACAGCCTCTGAAGTTTGTAAGGTCTTGTATGCCTGCCACACCTCACGTGTCGAGCAGTCCTGTATAGAGCTCTTTCATCTGACCTGAAAGCAGTATCACAGGTGTAGGCTGGGGAGGGAGAGATAGTCTGACTGTCTAAGGTGGGGGGTATGGCTCTGTATGCATGCTTTATGTTAGAATAAACATGGTCCAGAGTGTTCTCCCCTCTAGTGAATCACTTCACATGCTGATGGAAGACTGGGAGTACAGTCTTCAAGTTGGCCTTATTAAAGTCACCTGCAATTATGTGATCACCTTCGGGGTGGGCCTGCTGTTGTTCGTTAATGGTGTTCAGCAGAAGAGAGAGCGCCGTGTTTACATTGGGATCACAAGTCAGTCTGATTAAGACTGGGAAAGAACAGCATTAGCTTAACTCTAACTAGGTAGACAGATTAACAGCTCAGAGATGGTGTACACAAGTCATTACAGAAAGCAAGGATAAGCTCTCATTTGACCTCTTATGTGAACTTATTGCTCCGAAACAAGTATGTTTGAAGATGTTATACGAGATGCAACCTGACTGCAAACTCCATTTCCATGTTTTCCATTCCTCTTTTCATTCCTCTGATCAGTAAAAAAAGCCACTGCAGTAACATCTATATATGGCTGTAATAATTAAATCTTTCAGATGTTATTTATTTATATTCCCTACTTTTCCTCTGTTCTAAATTCTAATGTTAATAAATAATATATAAATATAAATCTAAAAAACATTTAAGTATTTATTCTCAAGTAATAGTGTCACACATAAAAAGCTGTAATCTGCAGATATTAGACTCCAAATGTCCTCATTTAGTCAGCAACACAGACATTTCATAACCTTACCTCAGACACATGGACAAATGACTAGTGACAACTGGTAGAAGGCCTGGGGACACGTAATGAATTAAATACATAAAAACATGTGCGTCAGAGTGCTGACTGTACATATTGATGGATGGGTAACGGGTGTTTAAAATGTAAGGCAAACCTCCGAGTCCCTCTAGTGGCTGCCTGCAGTACAATATCCAACCCTGTCTATTCCCATGCTAGTGAACGGGAGCCATTTGTTCAATTGACCTTGATGTCTCCCCAGTCCCCAGTATAAAGGCTTACTATAAAGGCATTTTATCAGAATGAAGTAAGTTGGTGAGGTGAAATGACCGTCTAGTCTCATGAACATATGCAACACTTTCTAACATGCACCTAAAACTCTAAACAGGGCTATACACTGACAGACATGCACTGAAATAGACAATAAATAAATTTTATTATTGCTAAGCGACAGTGCTGGTTCCCCATAAACCAATACCCCACCTACAATATATTGTCTGCACAAACAATATATACTCCAAAAAATACATTGCTAGCTAGATATAGCATAATATAGTCATACTAATCATTTGATTTAGATATTGAAGTCATTGAAGAAACTGATTAAGTGGGGTAGATCACAAATGCAGAATGTATTTTGCACAAATGCAAAAAAAAAATATTGTGGAGGCAAGTTACGAATATATCAGTAAAAGCAAGCTACGGCTACAAACATTTTACAACTAAAAGGGGCATTAAGCAGGGTATATAAACCCTGCCACACCAGCCCAAAACTTGGTAGGTATCCTATAAAAGTGTAGGACTGCAGGAATGCAAAAGCACAGACTCCATGAGCTTGTGGAAATACTCTGCAGAGCAGTCTACAGTTCTAAGATCTGGGGCCTCATTTAACTCTGTGTAGATTCCGGAGTGAAAGTGTCCGTGTGAAACAGGTCTCACCTTTTGTCCATAAAGGAAGCAACACAACCAAGATAGATTGCAATCAAATAATTTTATCATAATAATTTAATCAAAGATTACTGATTAAAAGAGGTGCCTATTTTCTTCCCTGTAAAATGACTACGGCTTACATCAAAAAACACTCAGCACACTAACTGTACACACGTGCAACTTCAACACAAATCACAAACCACAACAAGTGCCAAATAGTTAAGCTCACATCAAGTCTGTTTAGAAACTCAATAGGAAAAAACATGACTCAGCCGTCTACACAAAGAGAAGCAGAAAACATTAGCCAAGTCATGAAGTCATGAAATACATTTGATAAAAACCAACTTTTACTATTCAAAATAAAAAATACAATTAAACACACATTTAGTTGTACCTACCCCTTTATGTTAAATATGATAAAATGAAACTAAAAAGATCACACACATGAGCTTACCCAATAAAGACTACTGTAAATCTTATCCAGCATTAGGTATGATATCAGTCACACTTCTGCATCGGTGTCATGACCATCCGTTTTAACATGCCCCAAACACAAACCTCCAACACCATGCTGGTGCCACAAATTGAATAAATAGAGCTTCTCAGCTACAGGGTTCTCCACCCTTACATGAAGGGGCTTCACACATGTATGGCATGCATTTGGGGCCAAAATTGTCTTAATTCTAACGCCTGTAAATGTAAAAATATTTTTTTGTTGATGTATTGAGACGTATTTCTCTGACGTGTACAGACAGCTGATTTTTTGCGTCTGCAGAGGGACTTTTTTTACATGTACAGACAGCATATTTTTGCGTTTGGACATTTTTTTATGGCATACATTTGGGGCCAAAATCGTCTTAATTCTAACGCCTGTACACGTCAAAATAATACACGCCCAGAAGTAAAATATGTAAATGTACAGACGGCAATATATGATGCGTTAATGCCTCTTCACACCTTATAGCCAATCAGTGAACTTTAATATGAATATATCTGCATATGAATAAAGGACCGTGACAAAAGCTGACAATGTGCAATGTCTGGCTTCCCATATTCATGAGACACTTGCACGTTACAACGTATAGCCTATTAAACATGACACACATGCAATCGTAGCGTCACGTTATTTGCTAGTGTTCACTTGTTCGACAAAATGGCTCTTCGAAATTTTCTTTAACAATGACAGTAGAAAGATTCATTTTACAGAATCGATTCTGTCCGATTCAACGTATTCATACAAACATTTTTTTTCAGAGTTGTTGCTAAAGTATCTCCCTGCTGTTGCTGAGTGCTTTCTGATCTTGGATCTACAGTCAAATTTTGAACTTATGCTAATAAACTTAAGCTATGTACAGCGCTTTGTAAATACAGTCTTTCTAGTCTGTGAATGCACAGATTATTTTTCCTGTCAGTTTAATGGTCATGTTTAATGGTCAGTTTAAAGCTAAATCTTAAATCAGCTTGATACATTTTTTTTGGACAACTAAATAGACATTTGTTTAAACAAATGTTAGTTTAAATTTATTTTAGAAATAAGACTAAATTATAATTGTGCGACTTCATGAAAGAAACTAGTTAATTTTAAACACTGAAATATTTGAATTACTTGAATTGGACCAGCTCTGGCCCAGTATCATTAAAATGAACAGGTCATAACCAGGCCAACGCTGGATGAGTAGGCATGGATCCAGCTGCTGCAGTCAGCCTTATTGACTCGAGCCAGAGCTGGGCACTCATTCAAAACGAGCAGGTTAATTTTTTCCGGTAGGTAGGAATCAGCCCGGAGATCGGCTGAGCATATTTTGTGTTAAGCATATAATGTCTTAACATTTTTTAGATTTTCTTTTAAAATCTTTAAAATTACTGCAGTTCTGGCGTTGTCTCTGGGTCATGTCCTGGATATGCCTGAGTATAGTGACTCTTGAAGCACTGACTTCAGCAGCAGTCTACTCCTTGTGAATCTCTCCCTAATTATTGAATGGCCTTTTCTTGACAATCCTTTCAAGGCTGTGGTTATCCCTGTTGCTTGTGCAACTTTTTCTACCACCCTTTTGTCCTTCCACTCATCTTTCAATTAATATGCATGGATACAGAATGAAGGGTGTCAGTGACTGCCTTCTGGACATCTGTCAAGTCAGCAGTCTTCCCCATGACTGTGTAATGTAGCCTACTGAACCAGACTAAGGGACCATTTTTAAAGGCTTGGAAAAAGAAACTGGCATAGACATATGCAATTGTGCTACCATAATGATTTTCTGTATTATACACTTGTAGTGTGTAGATATGACTCATCATATATAACTGTGTGTAATGCAAGCACATAACCGAAGACTCATATAATTTATAATGCATTTAATATTGCAACAACATGCAGAAGAAGGTAAAGGTCATATTTACTGACAGATGCAAATGTTATCCAACATTAACTAAATATGAATAACTTATATTGTAGGTACTGCAAAAATATGACAGACACGCACACACATATAGCCTTATGTTATAAACCATTATCTATTATACTATAGTATACTATAGTATACTATACTATACTATACTACAAGATATATAGATCTACTGATAATAACATTATCATACGTATTAAACTATATTCATATTCAGTACATACAGTATTCTCTTCTTCAACACTTTACAGTCATGGAAAAAGAAATCAACCTCCAACATTCTTTTTTGGTTGGGTGTGTGTCTATATCATGCTAAGATGAAAGGACATCAGCCATGACCTCATTAATCTGCGAAGGGTTATAAGGCCATCGCCAAACAACTTGAAATTCATTACACAGAGAGAATGATTCTTTACAAATGGAGAACCTTTAAGACAGGGGACCACCGAACGCTGGTTAGGACAACACAATTGTTATTAAGTGTGGTCTAAATAACAATGATAAATAAAAACATTTTTTAGGAGGTTGATTTCTTTCTCCAATTACTGTATATTTTAAGGTAATCACTAGTGTGCACATAAACACATACATTAACTGTTATTACAGCAACAATTACAACAACAAAAAAAAAGACATTCATATAACAAATTTCAACTTTTATATTTTGTACTATAAATAATGTGCACTGTTGATTTATTAATTAAAATGCCTGTTTAATGTTTTGCAAAATCTACTAATTAAGGCCAATTGTTACGTCCGCGACCACGAGAGGGCGACAAAGCGCCCTCCCGGAGACTACAAAGGAGAACTACAATCCCCAAAGAACCAGAACTAAAGTGACTCCACCTGCAGGGGATCAAGAG
>JAOVVF010034724.1:0-24649 GCA_028565595.1 Duopalatinus emarginatus | reverse complement strand
GTGTCAAAGTCTCCCCTTCGCTGCACTGCCATTCGTAGGCATAAAGAGGTTCTCCCACCCCCAATTGTACCCCTTGCTTGCTTGAATCCTCCGAGTGTCCCCATAACAAGAACAATCCCTGTGGGGTACTGCTAAGAGTACAATTAAGCTTACACATCAAATCGCACGCTAACAAATTCATCGGACATGTGCGGGAAATTAAGAAGGAATGTGCGAGTTTGATCCCTTCTACACTACAACAGAGAGGCACAGACATTTTTTTTTCAGTAATCGGCGATCCCCCTATCCCCACTACTGTAACTCCCTGCCCTTTCCTAATCTCACAATCTATATCAGATGCCTTTATTACAGAGTGGGTGGCCCCACTATCAACCAGAAATTCAACATTTTGTTCATTAACCATAATCTGTACTTTGGGTAAACTTTTAGGATTTTTACTAATGTGTTGCAAGAAATTGTAATTTAAATTGGTTACTTCCCCGTTGTTGTTCTCTCCCAGGGCGCCCTCGTTGTCCTGCCTCTCCGCCTCCCTTCATTCCGATTCTTCAGCAGTAAGCTGTTGTTTTTCTTTATCGTTGCGCTTCTTTCTCTTGCTCCTGCACTCCCGTGCAAAATGTCCCAGTTTTCCACAGTTCCACAGTAGCACGCTTTGTCCGCTTTCTCCTTGCTCCCCCTGGCCCCTCCTTTTCCTGCTCGTTCTCTGGTTGACTGTACCATTGTTAACATAGCAGAGTTGAGTGTGTCCTTTTCCTTTTGGGTAAAGGTGGCGAGTCCGGGCTTGCGTACGCCTCCGGTTTTAGTCCGCCTTGAACTGGGCCGGGAGGAAGCCGTTCGGGGCTTCTCTGGATACGGATGTCGTTGGCAGATCGGGATAGAGTGTGGGCAGTGCGGGCTGTGGTTGCAGGTTCCTTGCCGCGGAACAGGAGGCATCGAGGTCAGGATCAACTAGAGAGACACACTGGGAAGAGACATTAGGGTTCCTAACTGTCCCTGCCTGTCCTTTACTCTGACCCTGACTTTGTGCTTTCTGTCTTTTTTCTGCTTCCTCCAACCACAGAGCTTTTTCTTTCATGTCTTCTTTATGTGTTCCAAAATACCTGCCTGCCAATTTGTCTTTCCCTGGCTTTTTCTCTAGTCTATTACACAACCTATGCAAATAGTGTACCCTCAATGAACCGTTTGGGGGAAACCCATAATGCTTTTCCCAAAACTTAACATGCTTACATATTACACATTGTTGTCTGTATATATAGTGCAGGAGGGGCCAATCAGGTAATCTCTAAAACAGCTCACTTTAAAGCTAAGACCTACAGTTTCCCCGAATGATAGTGATAGTTCTTCTCTGCCTCTTGAGTGTGCGTGATGCATATGTGATGATTCGCAACTTTCCCGCCTGCTCCTGATATAGAACCGCACCAAGGCCTTTGTTGCAGGCATTTGTGTGGAGAGAGAAAGGTTTACTGAAATCTGGAAATGCAAGGATGGGTGGTTCTACCAGGTAGTCAATTTCTGGGCTGATGTGAGGGAACCCCTTTGCATTTGTCTTTCATCGGTTTTGTCTTTGTGTGCCTTTGTTTGTTTTCAGACTGCTGCGAATGTGACAGGCAGAGCTGTCACTAGGCTCTGTCACTTTTGGGCTTGGGCAGCCAACATAGTTGAGGATTAACATCCCTCCATCATGCTGGCTGTTCATTAGCTCCAGTATTTAAGCACTGGTAACACGCATTGGGTTAAGCTCGTACTTCCTTGTTTGAGGGGCCTAACACTGCAGGACTTGCTGCTGAGTCAGTTGTTTCCAGGGAATTCTGCTGGAAAACGGGTGTCTCTCCCTCATTTGTTGGATTCACCACGCCGTTAGCTGATAGCCGGTAGCATCAGCGTAGCCTCAGAACATCACCTGTAAAGCTTTGGTTTTATGTGGGTGTGAGCAGTATTGGCTACAAGGTAGGCATTTGGAGCTACATAACACCTATTTCGTTTGAAATTCAATTGTATAACGGAGAGTAATAGCAGATGCCACTCCCGTAGATGTATACTTTGGTGTGCCTGATAACAGGTGGGTTTGGAAATGCGGCATCGTATTTAATTCACTTTCCTTCATAGAGTGCATGCTTAGGCTTTGTTTTAAATGAGGACTGATTTTTAGATTTAGGCATGAAACTTGGGCGGTGACTACCCCGGATATTGGAAGCATTGTAAGCAAGTTGTACTTGTAATCCAAGGTTGAAGGTACGTCCACTCATTAGCGGTGGGGCTAAGGCCTTTTAGTCCACTTCAGAAGCTGTGGTTTTTATTTCTTTAAGGTAATCAAACTGTTTTTAAATTAGGTGCTTTGTTCAAGTGTCGCCATGGGGACAGTCTAGGTGGTGCCAAGCAGAGCCGCTCCTGAAGTCTGCAGCTGTTTTGCCTATCTGTATATTTTGTGTGGTGTAATCAGTTTTCTTTTCTTTACATTTTTAAAAATTTTATGGTAGTGTATGCATGTACGTATTTTTGACTTTTAAGTAAATGCTACCCTGAACTACGATTCATGTCTCTGTGTATCTCTGAATGTGCTTGTGACCTTTTGGATATTGGTGTTTTTTTTCTGGGGTAAAAATTCCCTAGGTGGCGTAGTCGGGCTCAAACTTATTTAAATGCTTGAACCAAGGCCACACATAGTTGGGGATGCTTTTAGGAGGTTGTAGAGGGGGCCAGCAATGCGGGAACAGTCTCTGATATATTGCCTGTAGTAGCTAGGGAGGCCCATAACAGCCCAGAGCTTTTATCTTTTAAAGCCCTCACTGCAATGGTGTCACCTGGATCCATTTTATTACCCTCTGTTGATACAATACATCTCAAGTAGTGCATTTCCCGCCTGAACAACTCACATTTGCTGGGCTTCAGCTTGATGCTATGCTGTCTGAGCTGCTTGAGTACTGTCCTGACATCTTCCACATGAGTTGAAAATGATTTGCTGAAAACAATTGTGTCATCAAGATATGGAATACAAATTTCATCCCTTAAACCCCCCAGGCAGTCCTCCATACATTGCTGAAAGGCAGCAGGCACATTCATCAGGCCGAACGGTATCCTAATCCACTTGTACAAACCCCAGGGGGTCACAAAAACGGTTAGTGGTCTGCTCTGCTCCTCCATGAAGCCTTGATGATACGCTTTACCTAGGTCTAGGAGGGAGAACCAACAGTTGCCTCCCAGGCCATCCATGATGTCTTGAACTCTTGGGATAGGCTGGCCGTCTGGGATGGTTTTTTGTTTAGCTTGCTGTAATCAATACATAAGCGCAAACCACCACAATTTTTGTGGACACAGGCGACTTGAGATTCATTAGGTAAGTTCGACTTTTTTACTCAGCCCTGTGCAATCAGATCATGCATATAGTCCTTCATTTCTCTGTATAATGGTTTAGGCACAGACAGGTGAGTTTTGGCAACAGGCTCTGTGTGTCTTAAAGAGATGAAGAGTTGTAGCTGATCAATACATCCAATGTCATTTTCTGATTTGGAGAAGAAAGCTGATTTATCTCTCAACAACTTTTGTACCACTTCTCTTTCAAGCTCAGAGAGATGACTCAAGTCAACTGGGGGGTCCCAAACGTCACTGGAGGTTTTATTTCTCTCTGCATCCACATTACTCACTGTGGTAGAGGTGTCAGGGTGGGGCTGTCGCAGGGTAAATGGCTTGGATTGGTTGTACTGTTCCTATGACTGTCCTCCCACCTAGGATGATATCCTAGTCCGTGGGGTTCTGCACTTCAACAATAATGAATGGCTTTCCTCCTTTTTTCACCTTTATAAGTGTGCCACAAAACTCCAACCCCTCTTCCCACTGTGAGTTTACATCAGGCTCAAATATGAAAGTCGTGACTGTTTTAACGCTGTGTCCATAATGACTCCTATAACATTGGACTCAATGATGGGTCGGGCAAGACCGGCACCTTTCATGACCAGTATGGAAACGACAACCTCTGTCATTGGGGCTCTATCAGAGGCTAACTTGAAAGTGGTTTCGACCCAGCCAACATATGGCATACTGTCTTCATTAGCTGCTGTGATATCCAGGGTCTTGTCTGCCTCCAGTATTTCACGAATATCTCTGAGCTTCACATTTGGCAAATTTTCCCTCTTCCATTTCTCATCAATTATTGTCACTGGAGCCCCAGAGTCCCATAGAGCTCTAGTCATTTGGTCTTGAATGCAACAGTTAATCAGGTATTTTTTCCCAATAGCAGACCCACTTTCAATTGTGTCTTTTGTTTAGGTGTCTTGGCCCGAATCGTTTCACACAGCATTTGTGCACAGTGATTTTTATGAACAGTCCAATGTACAGCTTGGCAGGACTTAGAACAGTAATGCACTTTTTTGCATGATGCACATTGTCTGAATTTTGCCTTATAATCTTATCTGCGACAGTGGGTACAGTGCTGGGACGATGTTGTGAGTCACTCCTTGTCCCCTGTCTGTTTAAAGGATTACCTCTGAACTGTCTTGTTCCTCGCATTCTGCACCCAGCCAGGAAGTGTTCATTGCTGCCACCATTGCTGACAAATGAAGCATTTCCTTCAGCGTCGAGTGGCTGGTGCAGGGAATGGGGGCTGGTTGGCAAACGTGGTTATACTGATTGTGACTACCTTGCTACCCATAACCTGGCATGGACCACTGTCCTTGTGTTGACCCCTGTGGCAGGGAGGGGACCATCATCTGCTGACAGTGTTTTGTGGACCCTCTACTTGGTTTTGATACTGTGAAGGTGAGCACTGAGGTTTTTACATGAATTCTTTGATTTGAGAAACTTCTGCTTTCAGGTCCTTCAGAAGACCTATGTTGGGCCGCACCTCAGAGCTCAGCCAGAATGTCTGGTTGCATTTTACTGCTGTTCTGCTGAACTGGTATTTTGTCTTTCCTTTCTATATGGGTGTCACTGGCTTGAGCAGAATGGACGGTTGCAAATTGTTGTTGTGTTAACATTCTCCTCTTGTCGCGTCTCCCACCCTCATAGGCACAGGATGTGTTAAGCTTCTCCAGTAACCGTTTATCAGGAACATTTGGCAGCTCAAGATATGGTTGGAGATCGCGTTTTATGTTATCACTGTGCAAGCCATTCAACACTGTGTGGAGGAACATGTTTTGTACCCGACCAGGGTCGTATTTCAACCCTGATTCTTGTGAGGCGAATAAAATCTTTTGCCAATGCACGGATGACAAAGTTTTGGGGGGTTTTCTTGGCACTTCGCAGCTCAGAACCTAGCTGCTTGTACAGATCTGTTGCACTTTTCTCCTGATAGTGGAACCTGAGAATGCGTCTCAATGTGGGCAGTGTAAGGTCAGCTTTCCCTTCTAGGTAGCTATACAAAGTTGTATGCCGGGAGCAATAGCTCTTATCACTGCGTCCACTATCTCCACCTCTGGGAAGCCCTTGCTTAAACCATGTTCTATCTGGTGTGCTAGGCTGGAGAAGGTAAGACAGTCTTTCTGTCTAGACTCACCAATTTGTCCGGCTATTTTAAAGTCTTTATGCCATAAGGGCAGGGCTTGGGAAAGAGTGGCATGAGAAGCTGTCATCTTGCTGCGCCTGGTGGCTATCTGCACTTGCTGATTTTTCACGCTCATTCTGTTTCTGCATCAATGACAATTTAAGTTGCAGGGCTTCAATTTCCTTAGATAATTTTGTCTGTTCCTCATTGGCCTGACTTTGCGCCATCTCTCACACGGTTCCAGGCAGTAGTAGGCTGTGATAGCATTAGCTCTGAGTTAGCAGCGTTAGCTCTCCTGGTATCTTTAATGTACCTCAGATCACAAGCAGGCTGTGCTCAGAATTTCCGCAATCCACTGCTGCTACTTTACCACCTGATGTCGTCGGACTGGGTATGTTGGGGGGCTGAGTAACAATGTGGTGACTTTTTATAGAAGCTGGCCCACATCGTGCTCATCCCAGCGGTGCCTCCAAAATCTTTAAAAAAAAACGGTAGGGAAAAATATAAAAAAAAAAAAAATCAGAGACAGTGTTGCTGGCTTCAGGTTCAGAGTGTAATGAATAAACCACAATCACATGTTCACATTACAAGTTCATCAAACAGTTAGAAAAATACATGTAAGGCACTTCTACTTTGAATACACTTAACTCTTAATTGAACATTATTTAAGCATGTACACATAATGATAAACCATCACTGAAGCTTAAACGCATCCACACTGTTGTTTTCTCCACATACTCCAAAATAAGCGCATGTAACACCCGCCTTCCCACAGAGCAACACTGGACACGTGTGTTACCTAAGCTAGCAACATACTAGCCGAACATGTCTTACTGACTAGATTAGCCCATTAAAGTTCCTCTAGACACAGATATTTTAAGCAGCAAATTTTTCCATAACATAGGGAACACATGCGCATAGGTGAACATTACCTACAACAATTTTCCTCACCTGTAGGGGAAAATATAAAAAAAACTGAAATGAGAGACAGTGTTGCTGGCTTCAGACTCAGACTGTAATGAATAAACTTTAAGCAATATGTGCCCCCTACAGGCAAATCTCGGAAGACAAGAGCAATCAATCATTTACTCTGCCGAAATAATAGATTACAGATACAACAGATTACAACAGATTATTATTTAACCAAGTAATAAAGAACCTGGAAAAATAAATAAAAAACATTATTATTATTATTATTATTATTATTATTATTGTATAAAAATATTATTCCAAAATGCCCCTTTTCAGGTATGAAATAAAACCCATCAGAAGGCACCTTAGCTGTTTCAACTACAAGTTTTTTTCCCTTTTCTTTTTAATGCCTATTTTCCATACCCATTACACTTTCAGACATTTCCAGACTTATCACAGTGACTCATTGTGTTTGGAGACTTTAACAACACCAACCTACCACCAATGTGTAGCGCCAAACTTCCAACAGCACATCACCTGCCCCACCAGGGCCAACAGGACACTGGATCATTGCTACACCACATAAGAACAGTTACAAGGCACAAGCACCACCACCACCATTTGGGAAGTCGGAACAAGTCGCCATCTTCCTCATGCCAAAATACAAACAAAGGCAAAAACTGGAAGTTCTGGTTCAGAGGGAGGTCGCACGCTGGATGGACCAATCGGTGGCTGCCCTGCAGGATGCTCTGGATGACAGACTGGTACATGTTCCGGACAAACACGACATCAACGTGTTTATGGAAGCGGTTGTGGGATTTGTTGAAAAACTAACTGACGACACAGTTCAAAAGACTACTGTTAAGAGGTTTCCCAACCAGAAGCTGTGGGTGAACAAACCATCCGCAGTGCTCTGAACACTCGCACTGCTGCCTACAATGCAGGGCTCATCAGCGGGAACATGGACAAGTACAAGGCTGCGTCCTATGGAGTGTGCAAAGCAGTAAAAGATGCGAAGCACTAAGGACAATAACGGACTACAAGACCCCACCCTGCAGATTGAAGAGTGCAGACTCATCTCTGGTGAACGAGCTAAACACACTCTATGCTCATTTTGAGGCTGTGGTTAGCAGTGCTAAAGGCGCTAACGGTGTTAATCACACTAACAGCGCTAATGGTCCTGCTGACAGAGGAGAGTGTCTCAGAGATCCAAGTCCCTTTACTATCACAAAAAGAGACATACGGTGATTATTCAAGAGGGTGAATACCAGGAAGGCAGCAGGACCCGACAGAATCTGCGGACAAGTCCTAAAAGCCTGTGCTGACCAGCTAGCACCAGTATTCCCAGACATCTTCAATCTCTCTCTGACGCTGGGCATCGTACCATCATGCTTTAAGCAGTTTGTCATTGTTCCTGTCCCCAAGAAACCCCAACCCTCATGTCTCAATCGCCCAGTAGCCCTAACATCAGTGGTGATGAAGTGCTTTCAAACGCTGGTCAGAGACTTCATCACTTCTGCACTGCCTGAATCCATGGACCCACTCCAGTTTGCATACCGTCTCTACCACTTCAGACATCTAAGTGACTTCAGAATGTCCTCCAAGGTGCTGCAGAACTTCTACTCCTGCACCATTGAAAGCATCCTCAAGGGGAACGTCACAACCTGTTTCAGAAACAGCACCAAGCAGGACAGACAGGCCCTCCAGAGAGTGGTATAATCAGCTGAATGTGTCACCTGGACCGTGCTTCCTGAACTGCCGACTATCTACAACAAGCGGTGCTGGATCAGTGCCAGGAAGATCGTGAAGGACCTGACTCATCCCAACAATAGACTCTTCTCTCTGCTACGCTCTGGGAAATGCTTTTGCACCCTAAAGGCACACAGAGAGAGAATGAGAAGCTTTTTCCCACAAGCTGTCAGAGCCCTGAATGAGAACATCTTTAACTTTTTGTGTACATGTATATACTTTATTTTATACTTTATTATAAACATTTATGTTTTTATTTTATAGTTTATAGATATACTTTAAGGACTATTTAATTTTATTGTAATTTTATTGTACCTTTCTATTACTATTTGTTTACTTTTACATTTAATTATATTCTACTGTATTTCTTTTACCTATTCTACCTAGCTTATATTCTGTGGACGACAATCAATTAGCATTTCACTGCAGGTTAAAACTTTGAATCTTGAATAATAATAATAATAATAATAATAATAATCATAATAATCATAGTAATCATAATAAAACTATAAAGTATAGTAATAAAGTAATATTTGATGTGGTGGTTTTGCCTTGTAACTATTGTAAATATATATGTACAGTAGAGAGTCACAAGGCAAAAAAATGGTGGTTACCCCCAGTATCCACGGTGCATTCAGGTGATCACAGAATAACATAGAGAAAGGCATATACGATAGTATATCTTAGCTCATATTTCACACAGCTGCTATATCCTGTATTTTGCAGTGCATGATGTTAAAACAAAAAAAATTGTGCTGAGGAGGTACCAAGACTATTGCTAGAAGCCATTCCATCAGACAATTCATGTAGTGTGAGTGAGAGCAGTGATGAGGATTACAATACAGACCAGGGAAGTGATGGAGGCCAGGGCAATGATGTGAACCAAAATAGTTATGAAGATCAGGGCACTGACCAGGCTACAGTAGTGGAAATGTTGAATAAAACAGTATGGCAATGGGAGAGTAATGCTGTGACCATTCTTATTCCTGAATGTTGTGAACAAATTGGCCCTGCTGACACTGATGAATTAACCAGTCCAGTGGACTTTTTCATGTGCTTATTTGATGAGGATCTTTTTGAGCACATGACATTTCAAACTAATCAGTATGCCATCCAAGCAGGTAAAACTTTCCAGCCTGTTACCATTGAATAAATGAAAGGTTTTATGGCAATCAACATACTAATGGGTGTCAAAAAATTCACCAGATTAATCGTCTTCTCATGCAGATATGAGGGACATTTCCTACATTTCCTCTCATAAGATTGTCAACAGATTTAAAATGCCCACTCTATGACAAGCTGTACAAAATTCAAAAACTTAAAAAGAATGTACAGCAAGCAGTTTTCAAATTACAAAGATGACCTTGAAGGACTTCTGATGCTCTGTGGTAACAGGGTTAGTGAATGCCAATGCCAAGTTCTTATGAAGAACTGAATTTCCATACTACAAGCCATACATTCCTAGTGAGAAAGCACAAATCTGAAGCTGCTCACCTCCCAGTGCAAAGCACATCAAGATGCTGTGCATATTCACACAGCTGCTGCAGGGGCCATGTAGATTGTCAATTCTCTCTATCCCTCGCAACCTTTATCCTACTCCCAATCACTGCAACACACAACATACATTAGGAAATTGATAACAGGTGAGGGTACTTACTGCTCCTCGCCCCTGTCTCTCTCTCTCTCTCCATTCGCAAACCGGTGTGTGGCCATGCCCCCTGCTCCATGCAGACGACACCCCCCCACCCCCCACCCGATGGGAGAGGAAGTCCACTACCTCTATCTGTTGCAGAGCCATATACCAACAAGTGATCTTTGCGTTGGCATCCTTCATATGGTGAAGCCACTGGACTGGGGTTGTGGACTGGAGAGGGTGAAGGCCTGTCCCAGCAGATCCCGGAGGTTGAGGACTGCCCACTTGATGGCTTGCTTCCACCCACTCCAGTGCTGGAGTAGCAGGAGGTGGGAGAAGGCTCCTCCTCCTTAGCACCTGCTGGTCTTCAGGCTGCGCCTCCAGCATCACCCGGAAACAGTGGAACATGACCAGGGCCTGCTTGTTAGACTGTTGGATGTCAGCAAGGGTTTGGAAGAGGACTCCATGGTGGACATTCTTCCTTCAGATCCCTGGTTTTCGGCACCATTGTGGAACACTCCAGAGGTTCAGGAAATGAAGGACACAAGGGACAGACGAGTGTCTCACTGCACTTTTCAGCACTTTTATTAAAGCACACTTTCCGATGCATTTATACACACATGCACAAACATTTACACACATGGTGTGGGTTGTGCTAATTGTCAATTCTCTTTCTCCCTCGCGGTTGACGTCCACTCGCCTTTATCCTCCTCCCAATCACTGCAGCACACAACATACATTAGGAGATTGATAACAGGTGAGGATCCTTACCGCTCGTCAACCCTATCTCTTTCTCTATTCACAAATTGGCGCAAGGTCACACTCCACCTGCCACAACATGACCAATTCCTATATTAGGAAGCAGAATGATACTCTTACAGAACAGTCAGATAAGATACTGAGTAGGCTGACTGGTAAGGCTAAACATGTAGTCAAAATAGGTCTGAGAAGTGACCCCACAATTAAGGCTGAGGGAAATCCAGATGCAGTGTATGACATACTATTGCAGTACTTTAGTGATACATCATCATACCTACCACTAGCAGATTTCTATTCCACATTACCAAAACAGAAAGAGAATCCTGTTGATTACTGGATATGTATCAACAAAGTAGCTGATCTTGCAGATGAGGGCCTCCTAATGGCGCATGGAAAATATAGCAGGTGATGTAGCCCATGTGAGAAGAGATCCATTACTGGTACACACGACATTTGCGACATTTCTCAGCTGGAACTCATGGAGAAATCAATGATACAATGCTAAGTGAATGCAAAGCAGAAATATGTCACAATAACCTACGTACATCCAATAAACCTGTTGTTGTTTTGTTGTTTTGCAGATGTTTCAACCTGTTTAGCTTTGGAAGATATGGAAATCCCAGAATTGCTGAATAGCAGAAAGACCTTTTAGGAGGGAAAGGCTTACTGGTTACTGGTTTATTAATGATCCATTTGGGAATGTTTTCTTTATTGTTATTTTTGTTTAGGTACCCTATATCGGTCACTCGCCTTTTCTTTCTGTACTGTGAGGTTTTAACAACCATTTATATTTGTAGTTTGTACTTATGGAAGTGGGGTTCAGTCTATGTAGGGTGCAGACTGCACCCTGATTCCATAAAAAGAGTAGGAAATTTGGCACCGCCCTCTATCTTCTTATCCCTGGCTGAGATACTTGAAAGTTGAAGAATTGTTGTATACCTGTGCCCATTTGTATTTGAGTGACCTGTATTAGCTAGATGAAAACCTGTGCAGTGTGTGTTTATTTTGGTGAAATTCAGTAGTGGGGGGAGTTACAAATTTATGATTATTAAAAATGTGGGTTTTTTTCACCAAAATTGCAATATAATTTTTGATTAAACAGGTGATTAAACAAAAAAAAATTGTTTATGTCACTGCTGACCATGTCCCTTCTGTGTCACCATATGGTTCAGAGCAGACTGTGTGCTCTGAACTGAATTAGTGTGTAGTTATTCTGCTCTGTTTAATTTTATAATTTTTGTGTAAAATTCACATTGTTTCTGGCCATTACATTACATTATTGTGCATATGAACATATGGCGTCTCAGTGAGTTGTCTTACCTGTTGATAGTGAATTTGTCTAGGTTTATTGTCTAACCATGTGTAGTCTGCTGTGTTGCGCTTGCTGGCCTGTCTGACTTACGGTGTATTTGTTTCTAGATTTCTTCTACTGTGATCTGACCAGATAACTTGCAAGGTTCTTCTATTAACACAAAAACACAAGAGGAAAATCATGAAACACAAATCTGGTTACATACCAAAATAATGCCATGTTCACCATATAGCACATTTACACAAGAGAACAAAAATTACATTCAGACATTCAAACAACGCAAACACGGAAGACGACAAGGGGGGGGGGGGCTGCTGGGATACAGGGAGACTACAACCAGCATAGATAAACACACCCGCTGACAGAAGAAAGGCAGAAGGACTCCTAACCTGGAGGGGCATAACGATTACTTGTTCCTACCTTGTGTCATCATGCCCCCAACTTCTACCATGTCTCTGAGCTCTTACAGCTCTCACCCTCCTTACTAAACCAACAGAGGTGAACATCAGAAGGTCCTAGAAGGGATTCGAGAGAAAGCATGGCCAATGATTGGCTAAGGTAAAACTGGCAAGCCTCTCTGCTGTTTTGCTTCTACCAATCTAGAACAAAGGAAAAACACCATACCCACACAAAAAAATACGAACAGGAAAGCCATGTCTCTGCTTTAAAAAAGTGCATCCTGCCGACTACGCCAAATTGTGGCCAAGCGGGCGGCAGCAACCCGAACAGGCAGCACACCTAACCACCCTGAATTGATGCCATTTATAGGCCAATTGGGGTGTACTAATTAGGCACAAGCCAATAAAAACATGGGTGGGGCTAATGCATTTAAGCAGGCTGTTGCAGCCATACTGCTACACACAGAATGAGGAAGAAGAGAATTTCCAGTCTGTAGACAATCACATCACTGACTGCGTGTTTCTTACAGTATCTCAAGTGTCATAAAACAAGTGCTGACTTTTTCAACATTTGGCATTTTGACACTTTTTTAAGCTGCTATTCTATCTATTCTGGCTAGATAACAACTCAAGCACTGGCTTAGCAGCACAAAATGCTGGTAGTAATTGATCATATCAAGGAATTATTTGATTATTTTTGTGAAGGTGATTAAATAAATGAAATAGTCACTTGGGGCCGGACATCCATTCACCTCCAGACATTTATTTTTATTTCCTTAAAACTTACATTTTTAAGTAAAATGTGTACATGAATGCTGTGCATCAAAAAGCAGTCACGCTCTACATTTTCTGATTCACAAAGTATTCAAGTTATGGTAACCCATTTTTTACAGTCCCCTAAGTTCCAGGTAAGAACTGGGTGCATGTGAGGTATAAACTACAAAGTACCTGGTAATTCTTTTGTTATAAGATGGTTAGTACTAAGAACATGTGATTCAATTACACACTGAAATGTCTGACAGGTTCTAAGAATTAAGTGAGCAATTATTAAGTATAAACTCTAAAGTATTGTGTATTATTTTGTGTAACAATCTGGTAAGTCAGTAAGTGTGACATAGAAACTCTAAAGTACTAGGCAATTATCTTGGGTAATAGCAAGAAAGTCTTATTTATTTATACTAAAATATCTAACAGGCTCTAAGTGTTACAGGCCGTTATTGTAAATAAGAACTTGTTCTTAATGACCTGCCTGGTGAAATATAGGTTAAATAAAATTACAGGAATGATTGTGTGGTACCTATTCGAAATAATTGTAATTTAGGAAGGTAGGATCATGGTAAGTACCAACATGACCAACAAGTAAAAGAAAAACCCACTAAATGAATGAGAACTGGATAACCACTTATGAACGTATGAATGTGGTACAAGAAAACGTATTTACAATAAATTTCATCATAAAATGCCACATCTAGTATTTTCTTATGGATTACCTAGAAACAAAGTGAATGTGGACTGTAAAAGAAAGTAGTGACTGTAACTGTGGTTTTAATGGGTAATTACCATTTATTTCAGGAACAATCCAGCAGTACAGTGTGTTTCAGTTTTAAATAGTCTTACGATGCTAAATCTAGAGAATCAATATAGTAACAATTAGACACTATGCAGCAGTCACTGAAAAAAAGATCACAAGTAAACAAGAATAAAGCATTTCTTACACTTAACGAAAATCTTAAAAATTAAAACTGGGAAAAACGGTCTAGGTTAAATAAATAAATTGTATGCTAACAATTTCTAAGAATTTTTACTTTTTATTTACAAAATTTTTGTATCATTGGCAAGAGCTCAGACATTTTTTAAGCTTACTGATTTTCTCCTTGTGCTCCTCTTTGCTCTCTAGAAAGGCTTTGCATCTTTGAGTGAAAGAATTTAGTGTTTCATTATCTCCAAAATCCTGCCCTTGTGCAGCGATTGTTACTTCTGCTATAACAGCAGTCAGAGCAATGGTGTTCCTGTCCACATTCAGGTACTCACAGCTGACAGTGATGCTTCTTAGTCTCTGAAATTCTTTCTGTACTGCCTTTTATCGATGTAAGACATCCTCTGGGTACTCTGGCATAGAGCAAGATAAATTATCCAATAAATATGCAAACAACAACTGAAACAACACAGTTTAGACATGCACAAAGAGATGACAAGCCTATCATCAAAGAATACTATGAACACAACCATGTAACCACACATTATAACTGAAGTCATACTGAAATCCAGCATAATTAAGGTTTTGCATAAGGGTAGCTGGTGTTGGACTAAATATTACCAAGGATAATCATCCAAGGCCTTGATAACATGAAGTAATACATTCACATTGTACATTCAGTGTCTTTAAAACAGGATTTGCCTTTGGCCTATTTGTTTAAAACACAACAAATGCTGGTTTATGGTGGTAGCTCATATTCAAAATTCACTTGAAAATAATTATAATTCTAGTTTTCAAATTGGTCATTCATGCTGGTTAGACTGGAGACCAGCTATGCTGGTTTACGCTGATCAGAGCTGATTTTTTCAGTTTTTATATTCAAAACTTTGGTTGCATGCTGTTGTCATATATCAAAATGAACTTTCTTTTGTCCAACTACAAGTTGCCCCCTTATTATGACACAGTATATGAGAGACATTAAGGTTTGTTATCTTTAACTAATCCAATTAAGACAAGCGTTTGCTGATAGCTGGTTTCACATGGTCTTAGTTGGTCTCTGGCTATCAAGGTGATGGACAAGTTGAACATTCAGCTTGACTACATGAAAACATCCAATGAGCCGGTTAAGCTGAGCTGTTCAAAAAGGCTGTAGGAACATCAAACTGGTAAAAATATAATGTATACTGGTTTACAGCATGATCTAGCCTGGGTATGGGTTTGGTTAGGGCTAACTACATTGGAGCAGACTATACCTATTGTTTCTGCAGGGATGTGTGTCTGTGAAGAAATAAGAACAGTACAGGATGAACTCTGAATGCGTTTGTTAGTCATTTGCAGGAGAAAATGGTTTGTAAACCAGTAAAATCTTGTTTGTTAAACTGAAAGACATATTAGTTACACTATACTAAAAAAACACTGTACTGCTGGATTGTTCCTGAAATAAATGGTAATTACCCAGTAAAACCACAGTAACATTCACTACATTCTTTTACAGTCCTGTTACCTGTTTGTTAAACTGAAAGATGTTAGTTACACTATAACTGTTAAAAACTGAAACACACCATACTGCTGGATTGTTCCTGAAATACATGGTAATTACCCAGTAAAACCACAATACCAGTCACTACTTTCTTTTACAGTCCACATTCACTTTGGTTTCTAGGTAATACGCAACAAAATACTTGGTGATATTTATTGTAAGTATGTTTACCACATTTATACTCTAAATGCTTATCTGCTTCTTGTTCATTTACTGTGTTCATTCTTTAACTTGTTGGTCATGTTGTTACTTACCATGATCTTACCTTACTCAATTACAATTATTTGGAATAGGTATCGCACAATCAGCTCTGTAACACTTAGAGCCTGCTAGATATTTTAGTATAAATAAATATGGCTTTCTTGCATGCCAACTTATTACCGAAGATAATTACCTTGTACTTTAGAGTTTCTATGTCACACTTAGTTTTCAGACAGGTTTTTAAACCTGTTAGCTGTTTTGGTGTTCATACTTGCTTACTCTGTCAGAGATTTCAGTATAATTGAATCACATGTTCTTAGTACCACATTGCTACACAAACTATCTATGTAATACTTTGGACTTTGTACTTCATACTTGCTCACTTAATTCTTAGAGCCTGTCAGACATTTCAGTGTAATTGAATCACACGCTCTTAGTACTTACCATCTTATAACACAAAAGAATTACCAGGTACTTTGTAGTTCACACCTCACCTGTACCTAGTTCTTACCTGGAACTTAGGGGACTGTAAAAGAAAGGGTTACCAAGTTATTGACTAACAATGCAAAAAAGTACAAATAGTAAGTTTCACTGTCTATCTTGTTTTTATGCAGTTTTTTTTCTTCTTTTTTTGCTTGTATCATAGAACAGACATATGTAAATCTATTTCAGACTAATATTAGTATTTCATCCAAGGAAATCAGCATTGTTTATTACCCTATCCAGAAAGTAACCAAAACATTCTCTATCACCATATGTTAAACTTTGAAGTCTTTTGGAGCCAGGTCATAAGTCCTGGGGGGTGTTCCAGCGGGTTAAGTGACTAACCCAGGGTATGTTAACTCTGAGTTTACTAAAACCCAGAGTTGTCTGTTTAAGAAACCGGGATTAAAGAGACTCTCTGTCAGTTGCTATAGCAACTTACACTCTGAAGTTAACCTGCTTTCTGGCAGGTTTATTCAACCCTAACCCAGAGTTACTCAGGAGAACAGGGCATGTCCTTTACTCTAGGATCCAATGGATGTCAATTGGATGTGTCATTAGACCCTGATTCACCATTAATATCTCTATCAACATCACTGTTTTATATCTTAATCAATAACCTACAGTAACTACAGTAACTAAAAATTACATATGGTGGATGTAAGTTTTCCATACAGTATAGAGGATGATAAAACATATTGGAATAATGAAACATATCAGGATAATTTAAAATTTTGTGATGATAATATTGGGATAATTACAAATATCGGGATGATTAAACATATTGACAAGGTGACTGTATGTTAATAAATACCTCCACACCATTAAATCTTTCAGGATTCCTTATGGTCATTGTTTGACCTACATATCAATTACACCTTAACATAAAATCTGTCCATAGCATTAATGTACAGTTAGTGACCTTCAAGAAAACATTTACTATTTATTTTTAAATGTAGCATTTAATAATGTACTGGAACTCACTGTTTTTGTGCATGAAAGGATTAAGACCAATAATGTGTTCTACAGGTTAAGACATTTTCATGTATGTTAACCTGGACTATGACCTTGTATTGCCCATGATTTTTTTGAAGGTGTAGTTGATGATGATTTGGCACTATGCCTGCACTATTTTGTTAAAGCACTTAATAAAAGGATTAATAAAAGGATTTAATTATTTCCAGTGAAAGTACTAACAAAGCAGTTGCTTTTTTCAGTAAAGTAATGCATGGTGGACAAGCCTTTCAAAATTTGTGGGTGCTACATTTTTTGCCAGTTTTGCTGTATGACACAATTGTGGACACATGATGCTGTGTGGCAGATGCAGAACATGTTGGTGCACCTTCCCTCTCTAAAGCTCAGATTGCTTACATGAAAGTCTTAATTGAGGAGAATGTGGAAGTAAGAAAGATGATGTTTCCACAGCACAACTTGAGACCAAACATCACTACACAGCTACTTTAAAAGGTGTGTCACTTGCAGAGCAGCATCAGCTGTTTCAGGCATTTATTGTGTATTAGAGTCAATCAAATTTTGCCCAAAATTGTATGACTTTAAACTGAAAGAGGCACTTAATGATTTCAGTCTTTCATTAGACAGTTCTGTTATTTCTGACAGTAACAGTGTGTGGCATACTGTATTCGAATGGCTTGTTTGTTGTCTTGTAATATAATGTGGGAGAGTTAAGGTTAGGGCATTTTCATTACAGATGATAAGATAGTGTTTTTATACTTAGAGAAAAAGTAGCTAAACTTATTCCTACTGGATCCCAAATGTAGGAAGTGGTTGTGATCCTTTGATGCTGCAGATGGAGAACCATGTTGAATATTGTTTAAGACAAACTACCCAGACCATCAGTAGACAAGCAGGTGAGAGAGCCCCAAAGAAGAAACTTTCTGACAAATATGGCTGTGTAGAATGGCAGCCTTCCTGTTCTGCTAGGAAGACCATAGAAAACCAAAGGACTGAACTGTACAACTCTCACAAAGTAAATCTGCTACCTGAGGCAAGTGTAAAGAAACTGATGAAGGACATACTATAGACTATAGCGGGATATTAACAATGATGACAACATAACAGACTGATGGAAAAGTGGCCCTATTTGTTTGAAGCCCCAGGTCTGTTTGATCATCGTGAGATTTGCAGTCCAAGTAAAGCTTGTAGAAGGATTCTCTAAAAAAGGCCAAGTGGTGGAAGATTTCATTCAAATAAGAAAGGAAGCATTGGTGAAATGGTGAACCAAGTACTTTTGGACATGCTAAGATGCCTCACTGGCTACTTCAGAGAAAACAAGGTAAATCTACATTTGAATATCTACACTCCATGTAGAAATCAGGATTTTAGCAATCCACTGGAATGTTAATGTACTGTGTACCAAATTTGATTTGGGATTGAAGTCATTCATTTTAATTTGTTTACATTATAGCTTAACTTATTCATTTGAATATATGGTGAAATAAAAAATGATATGTAACTGAAAATCAAAAGCACAAAATATCTATTGTCTTTACAGGATGGCAAAAAAACTGCCTAGCAGTTCTTGCATCATTGTCATCAGTAAGTACAGAATAAGCATTTTCTTTTGGTTCAGAGAATCTGAAAACAATGTTTTCCATGTTTTAAGTACATGGTGTAAAAGTGATTGCATGTTGTAATCAGTGACTGATGTGGTTGATTTTTCTTTTTGTCTTAGTTATATATATATATATATTATGTGTATCTGTTCCTTGTCAGGGTTTTTTTTGTGACTCTGTTAACGGCAATGCTAAAACTTCAGAACTTGCCCAGACTGGGCTGGGTGGAAAGAAATTGATTATTAGATGCTTCTAGAAAAAAGAATACTATATAGAAAAAAATGCATCAATTATAGTTTTATAAACTCATTGCAGCCACCTTAATTGTAATCAAATCAGTTTGTTTAGTGCCTAGAGATTCCCACTTCTACTGTGCTATGGTGAGTTCCAGCAGTGATGCACTGGCACTGTTAATATCTGTCTGGGTGGTAATTGACTAGTGTAGAGAATGAGACTAGACACTACAATGATAGGGTTACACTCTCCAATTGTGTCGTAGCAATATAAAGTGCTTGAGTAGTTGGGCTTTCACCTAATAGAAATGCGTTGAAAGTAATATGCTTATGCTTTTATGAGTTTTTCAAAACCTATAAAATGCTGTTTGGACCAGCCCTACTTATTCAACTTTGTCATCTTTCAGATAGAAGTCAGCAATACCAGTTGTTAAAGGGGGAAATGTTCTCATAGAACATATTTTTTAAATATTGTTTTTGTACCACTATCTACAAATATGATTACCTCTCAGAATTGTTTTTGCAGATGAAAAGCATTTTCAATTTGCTGTAGATCAGATTATGACCACTGCAGACCAGACCACTGTCCTTTGATGGCTGTACACCACATGTTTTACTTGCTGAACATAAAATACCCAAAGGAAGCAGCTCTTACTTTGGAGTTCATTCAAAGGCAAGTTTACAGACTGTAGCATTGTTTTCCACTTAAGTTAGGTATGAAGTCTTGTGCAATTTGAAGTATTTCTGCTCTTTAACACTTAACACCACAGCACATAAACAGCATGTTATCTGGCTAACACAGAGAAGCAGGGGTGTTGGAGCAGGATAAACATCCTCCTTTTTTAGACATCTTACATTTTTACATTTCGTAAACAAAATGTATTCTCTTGATATGTTCCAAATAATCAAAATAAGTAAATTTTTTCTTGTTAATGTAGGTGTCTCTTGGGGATCAACCCTGAATGTGGCTCAAAAGCTCAACGTAAGTGCAAGAGACACTACAACAGAAAATGCTGTTTGTTAATGCTACATTTAACAGCTTAAAGAATGGCAGAACTAACCTGTATAATAATGGGGTACAAATAAAACATGAAGACTCCTTTGACTTTAAATAAATTGGTTTTATGTTATTGCCACAATGGGTTAATTTGTTTGAAGGATATACTATTTTAAGTCATAAGACCCATGTAATATTTTAGCTTTGTAATGTAATCTTGGAACATATAGACTATATGTAGTTTTCTTGTCATTTTTGCATGCTAGATTTTTATCAGTTCCACTAAGCAAAGGCGCACTTTGTCATTCTATAATTAATCTGTTTCTTTGCATACTATGTTAGACTCCTTTTACCCTACTGTTCAATGGACAGGGCCACCAAAGAACAGGTATTATTTGGGTGGTTGGTCATTCTCAGCACTCATTTAACAACAGAAGTCCGAGGTTAATAAATGGAAGTTGGTGGGAAACCTCAGTTTCTGACTGGCTCAGCGATTGGAGTCTGAAAACGGGCACTAGAACTCCAGTCATGGAGAGTGGGTGTACTCGCCGGCGCGGACTTCTGGGTTTGCACACTCTGCCTCACATTGCTCCGTAGCTCTAGTGCTGGGTTACGTGGCAATGCCAGCAACAGAGGCCCCCCCCACCCCAGAAAAGCTACAACCAGGAGCTAGAGATCTTTTTGGGCAACCTCAAAGATGGGAAGCAGGTTTCCAGGAGTTCGGGGCATGAAAGTCAATGCAGAGCATGGGGTCAAGGATCTCCCAAGCAAGTACCCAAAAGTGCTCTTTGGGGCCGTAGCCCTCACAAGCCACCAGATACTGAAGATGCCCTCCACAATGCCTTAAGTCCAGAAGCTGGCTGACTACATAGGTGGGCAGACCATCATTATACAGTGGCGGAGGAGGTCCCTCGGTGCTGGTGTCATGTGTCAGGAGTCCAGGAACATGGCGCTTCAGCTGGGAGACATGAAACACCAGGAACAACTGGGAGTTAGCAGGCATGTCGAGCAGGTATGACACTGGGTTACCTGCTTTTATAATTTTGTATGGACCAATGAAGAGGAGGCACTTAACTTTTTGCAGGTCTTGCGCAGGTTTCATGTGGAGAGCCAGACACCATCACCAGGCTGTGGGTGTCTACAGGGGTGTCTCTCCATGGTGATCAGTGTGCCATTTCGTTCGGTCGACTGCTTTCTGGAGGTGTTGTTGATTAGTGGACCAGACCTGCTCACTCCATCAAACACACTGGAACAGTGTGATTTCGTTGACAGTGTGACGGAGGGAGTTCTGGGTGTATTTGGCCCACAGAAGTACTGAGACCATCCTTGGGGGTTGGTGTGGCAGAAGATGCACAGGAACCACCCCAATTCCTGGTTGCACTGTTCAACTTGTCCATTAGACTGGGGGTGATGGCTGGAGGTGAGGTTCACCCTGATGCCCAGATGCTTCATGAAGCCCTTTCAGACTCATCCCAGAGATTAATTGGGGTGTCCGGTCACTGATGATGTCTTCTAGGAGTCCAAAGTAAAGAAAGACATGCTCGAATAATAGTTTGCTTGTTCTCCAGGCTGTAGGTAGTCCTCGTAGGGAAAGGAACTGGATTAATTTGGGGAACCAGTTAACTATACAGAGGATTGTGGTGTTGCCCTCTGAGAAAGGACTGCCCCCGCACCAGTGTCTGAGGCATCCACATCCACAATGAAAGGCTTAGCCGGATCAGGATGGATAAGGATGGGCGTGGTGGTGAAGGCAGTTTTGAGATTTGCAAATGCGGGCTCCACTTCTGGGCTCTATTGCAGGTGCTTTGGCCCCGCCCTTCAAGAGGTTGGTGAGTGGGCTGGCGATGGTGCTGAATGCCCAGAAGAAACATTGGTAAAATTGTTCATCGTTCAGGCTGCCAAACACACATTGTTATGTCCTTACCGCCTGGGTCAAAGAATGGCAAGGAGGATGACCTCTCCTGAGTGCACTCCCATGACTCAGAAGGAAACTCCGTCTTGCCACCCACGTGCTTATTTACAGATTTGGGCCGTTTGTGTCATATGCTCGGCCAGCCATCACATATAAATAAAGTTTGTTGCACATATATGCATGGATATCAAGTTACTAATTCTTTTTTATGTTATTTAAAATCTATTTTTTATACCATAATCCTCTAGATAGAACATGTCTAAATTTGTCACTAATGCACCACTTCTGTGGAAGATCAACATTAGAAATAACTCATACTTAGTGTCAGATAAAGTTAATGAAGCCTCATCAGAAAACAGGAGAAAGCTAGCTAGCTAATATGGTCTGTCTGTTATTACAGGGGGTCTGCAGGTCCATAAGCAGTTTGAAATGACATTTTATTGATTTAAAACCTTAAAAAATCTCACACTATCTGAAATGCGTTCTAAATGTGTTTTAAATATTGAAATATTTGAATTACAGGCCAGAGCTGGGCATTCATTCAAAATATACTTGAGCCGAGTCTGTGGGCAGGAATCGGGCCTGTTACTTTTTGCTAGCAGATAGGAATTGCCTGAGAGATTTGCTACTTGGGACTGACCAACAATGTTGAGCATGGCAGGGTTGCAAGAAGAAAGCTGTTGCTCACTAAGCAGAACATTACTGAAGTTTGCTAAATATGTTATAGACAAGGCTATGCTATTAGAACAATGCTTTCTGGACAGATCAGACAAAAATTGGAACGCTGCAACACTGCATCAGACAAAAAATTGGCACACTGCATTTCAGCATAAAAATGTCTTATCTGTAAAATCTGTGATAATCTGTGGGGGATTATCATAATATAGGCTTGTTTTGCTGCATCTGGGCCAGGATGACTTGTTATAATTGATGGAACAATGAAGTCCAAATTATACCAGCAAATTCTAAAGGAAAATTACAGATCTGTCCATGAGCTTAATCTTAAGTGACTGTTTGTCATGCAGTGGTTAATGGAAAATAAAGTTAAGGTTTTGGAATTACCAAATCAAAAAAAGTTGGATTTGTTGGACCTGAAGAATGATTTTTCTTCATCAAAATTGTCAACATGTATTCTAGATTCCATACCCACAACGTTCCTCAAGTAGATACTACCAGAAACAATCAAACCTCTTTTAAAAATGATAAAGTCCTCTCTTAGTACTGTGAAGTATCTTCTCAATGTAGCGATGAAGTAAAGAAGTTGAGATAAAGAAACACCTACTGACACTTTGTTAAGAAGTTTATTAAAGAAATAAGGATTATCAAACGTGTCGTTCAAGCCCCGGGTAGCTTGGAGAGAGAGTTGTCCAGCCCATTCAAATGTCTCTCTCTGAAGAGTCCTCGCCGGAGATCTAGTTCTTATACACCGAGAAAAGGGCCCTTAGCGCCGTCCAGTCTGTCCTACAGGTTTCCTATCCTATAGGGAATACTCCTGGTATGTACATAAAATCAAAAACATATGGGCCTTGTTTAGATAAGTTGGAGCCCTTTACTTGAACAAACAGGATGCCCCAAACTCAGAAACGGGGGCCTCAGAAACTCCTCAGACCAGGGGCCTGAGAAGCCCCTAATTCATAGAGACACCACAACTGGCTGTGTCCCTAAATCTTTTAAATTATCAGTTATCAAACCTCTGATTAAAAAACCTGCCAGATCTTTAATTACAGACCAATATCCAACCTCCCCTTCATCTCCACGATCCTAGCAAAGGTTGTAGCGCAACAGTTATGTTCATACCTGCATAGCAAATTTGTCAGTAAGGATATAGACCTCACCATAGCACAGAGACAGTGCTAGTTAAAGTTGTGAATGACCTGTTACTGGCCTCTAATCAGGGCTGTGTCTCCCTGCTTGTGCAGCTTTTGACACCATTGATCATGCTATACTCCTTCATAGGCTAGAAAATTTTGCTGGACTGGTGACTATTCTATGCATAGTAAGGTAAAGTTTGGTGTTCCACAAGATTCTGTTTTAGGCCTGTTATTATTTTTTCTATACATGCTATAATATTATTCGTAAACATGGTATCAGTTTTCACTGTTATGCTGATGATACACAGTTATATGTGTCAGCACATCCGGATAAGATGCATCTCTTGCGGAATGTGTGAAGGACATTAGACTCTGGATGTTTAACAATTTTCTTTTACTAAGTTCTGATAAAACAGAAGTACTAGTAGTAGGACCACAGGCTGCTAGAAGTAAAGTTTCTGATTCCCTATTGACTCTGGATAGTCTTTAAGTTACACCATGTATAGCAGTTAAGGACCTTGGTGTGATTATTGATTCTAGCCTTTGTTTAAAGCTCATGTAGATAATATCACCAGCATAGCCTTCTGTCATCTTAGAAACATTGCAAAGATAAGAAATATGATGTCACTACATGATGCAAAAAAAAAAAAAACTTGTTCATGCTTTTGTTACCTCTATGTTGTCTGTTTGTTTCAGTAGTTGCATAAACTAGTCCAGAATTCAGCAGCCAGAATCCTTACTAGAACCAGAAAATATGAACATATCACCCCTGTCCTATCCACACTGAACTGGCTCTCCCGGTCAAATTTCGCATCAACTATAAAATACTACTACTGATTTATGAAGCAATAAACGGTCTCGCCTACTTCAATCAAAAGGTGCTGTTAGGGTTTTTATTGTTTTGGACTCTTGACTCCACCCTGCTGGCTGGCTGTTGTACTACCAGTGTTTTTCTTGACAGCTCTTT
>JAOVVF010034504.1:0-24894 GCA_028565595.1 Duopalatinus emarginatus | reverse complement strand
GGGTACTCACCATTGAAGATACGTCCTACAGCTAGAATGATGATGATGAATTAGCTGTGCAGTACTGATGACGATGACGATGAACTTTTACTACTTCCGCTAAAGGCTTAGGAGTAACAGATCTCTTCGTGCGAGTTATGAACATAGTTATGGGGAGTTGCTGGTGCTGCTTCTTTGCCTGGGTGAACATTGTTTTAGTCGGATGCTAATGTGAAATGGAAGAGCTGGGAGGATCAACCAATCGTGTGTTGTGTACAATCTCACGTCGGCAAGTAGCATCTCAAGCGGGTGCAAGTACTACATTTCGTATTTACTGAAAATGGACATTTTTTATGATTTATAATATTCTTTAAATGTTAGAATTAATATTTTAAATATATTTTTACACATTTTGTGATTTTTTATGCAAAATTTATCAAATCTATACATTACTGTACAATACATACTATGCATGTGCAAAAATACTTTAGATGGAGTACCGCAAAAACCCGCAATAAAATACAGCGATAAATATTTTACATTAATATTTTTCGTAAACCCGCGAAACAGCGAGTCCGCGATAAACGAACTGCGAAGTAGCGAGGGAACACTGTATATGAATTGATTCGTTGGTAATTATAGTGTTTTAGATTTTAACTATTTGTACATTACCCATCACCTCTGAAAATGTATTAATATCTGGGGAACTTTTAGATAGCTAGTTAAAAAGCTTGAAGAACATTTAGTATACAGTTACCCAAACGTTCTTCTGAGTCGACACACGCAATGTTTCTAAAACCAAAAGTTTTGAGCCATCTGCCAAGAATAGATTTATTTCAAGCAGCTATAATAAAATAAAAAAGCTTATATACTTCTCAGTAAAATAAAAAAATGGACCACTGAATTTACAGGAAGCATTTTTTAAAACAAGGCTATTTTAAATGATACATTTAGCTAGGTATATACTCGCTAGCTAGCTAAAAAGCTTTGGTCATTAGTTTATAGCTATATTCAGGTAGCTATATTTAGCATATAGCTACACAAAAGGGGTCAAAAGCCATAAATTAAGAGCCATCTGCTAAGAATAAATTTATTTCATCAGCTATTAAAAGGTTTAAAAGCTAATATACTTCTCAGTTGAGAATTTTAAAATAGCTGTGTCCTTTGTGGTGATATTTATGGCTTCAGAGGTTCATGAGGTGTGACAAAATGTTGATACTACATCTGTGCTAGCTTGCTAAAAATCTCTGGTTATTAGTTTTTAAATGACTGTCCAATGTGGTGGTATTCATGGCTTCATGATTTGTGACACAGTTGAGGATTAAGTGGAATATTACTTGTAGCATTTCCACATAGCATGTATGTAACTAGCCAAACGTATCCAGGATATTACTGTTTTCTTTAGAACAGTAATATCCTGGATCCTTTTAGCTAGTTACATACATGCTAGCTACCTAAAAGTCTTTGGTTAGCTTATGTTTACAATTACAATTACCCAAAAGTATTACATATTTGATACATAGTAGATTTCTAAAGGCAAAACAAATATTAAGCTTTTTGATTTTAGTAGTTATCAAAAGATACAAAAGCTAACATACTCCTAGGCTGACTCTTATTAGTAAGAAAATGGAGTCAGGTTTACTTTATTTACAGGAATCATACATTTCAAAATAGCTGTCCACTGAGACGGTAATCATGACTTCATGATTTGTGCCACTGGAGTTGTTGGTAACTGTTAAGTGGAATTTTATTTGTATATAGCATTTCTATAGTAAATACAAAATATTGATATTCTTGATGCTGTTAGCTAGCTGCTATGCATTGCTAGCCTTGGTTATTAGCTTGCTTATGCTCAAAGTTACACAAGTACCAAACAACTTTGCTGAAGAAACTTAATTAGACTGGTGGTTAAACTTAATTAGAAGTTTGTTGATTGCTTGTCAAACATTATCTTTATTTTTAAATTAATCATCTGTCACGGCTAATCAAATTTGGTGACAAAATCACCAAAAAGGAAGTGGCCTCATATGTCATCAACACTTATTATTGACAGTAAACTTGGTGGACTGACTGAAGACCTGCTGAAAGGGAATTAAAAAAATAGCCCACTTTGTCTACCTGAGAGTGTTATAATATGAAAAAAAAATCTCTTAAAAACATTTATTACTCTTGAAGTTTGTGGTCAAAAATCATGATTTGTGTTCGAAATCAAGCCTTTTTGACCCTGAGGTTTGGACATTTCCTGTTCTCTGATCACATTTGATGGTAAAGCTTGATGTATCTATACCAAAGTTATAGATGACTCAAGGTACCACCAGGAATACAGCAACAAGTACCCCCTTTTTCTTCTCTGCAGTGTTGCGATATAAAAAAAACCCATATCTTTAGTCATTACTTTATGTCTTTGGTCTTAAAACATAATTGTCAAGTCATCTTATTTTTGTGATCCTGAGCTCAGCAAATGTTGCCATTTCCTTTTCCGTGATATGATGGTGAAGTGGCAAAACAGGAAGTGAAGCTATATCTCTGCAATACTTTGAATATACACTGAACTTGGTGGACTGACTTGAAACCCCAGCTTTAGATAGTCACTAAAAATTGCCTCATTTGACCACTTGGGGTGGTACAATTTAAAAAACTTGAGCTCAGTGCCCATGTAGCCATTTACTGTTTAATGACCATGTTTGATGGCAAAGGCACCAAATTGGAATGTATACTATAATTTGGTATTTCCTTAATGTATTGACACAAGACGTAGATTTATTAACCTGAAAAAAAGGTGTAATTTAAACATCACTGGGTGCTGTGATGAACAAAATGAGATTTTTATAATGACCGATGATCATTCAACCATGACTTATAAATGCTAAGTGTTAACTCTGTGGGTTTTTTAAGCATGTTTTCATGAGAGTAAATCAAAATTTGCAGCAGTTGTTAAACAGGAACTGTTGCAATACCTCAAATAATGGATGGTAAATCAAGCACAGTGTTGCCGCCGTTAGCTGTGACCACTATTTTGATTTTGTCCCCCAAAATGTTTAACGCCTAGATGCTAGCATCCTTAGCCTTTTACCTTAGGTCTAAAACTACAAATGGGTTATAGTTGATGTGTTAAAATAATTTTTAAATTATCATTTTGTTTGTTTTTCTGTTAACCCACAGGGCGAGCATCACAAAGGATCCGTTTTACGACCTGGTCTCAGTCAGAAAGAGGAAAGTCATCAATCAAACACCGCAGGATTGACCGGGATTAACCATAGCAGAGCATCATGTGATATGGAGTGAGAAGTGACTCTTCTCAGTGACACTGCAGCTTTTATGCAGCAGAGACCTTATGGCTGGGCTTAAAGTTTACTCATGAACCACAACACTGTGTATAACCAAACAGGAAGTGAACAGAAGCAGTCCTTTTCATTTCTGCTCTTTCCACCGGAAGGCACAGTAGATCAATACATGACCTTTTCCTTTTCTTCAACACCTTGAGCCTGTGATACCTATAATCTGGTAAAGGACTTGGGAAAGCAGTGTTAAGATCTAAGTATTATAAACACACTTATATATTATCGGTCTCATGGACCTTAAGGGCGTCTTGGGAAATGTTTTAATCATAGCCATAGCTGGACATTTTGAAGAGAGTGTTTTCCTTGAAGGAAAGGAAATGAAGCCTTGTTAGTGGGACTGTCAGTACAAAAAGTGTGTTTTTCTTGAACTGATGGCTTCAATGCTCCAGTAATTAACACCAAGTTTAATGGCTCGGTGTTTGAATATCACATCCCTTTGGTTTAAAATTTAAACACCTAACAAATCAATGTAAATAGACGTGATGGTAAAAGATTTTATTCAAATCAGAACACGTGGAGTCGAAACGTGTCGGAATTTAAATCTCTTGGAGGCAGATTTGTAAGGATTTTATACAGATATCGCACACATCGGTTTACAGACCGACAACACAACTTTACACGCATGGGGTGGAGTTTGCTTAAAACAGAGGCGGAGTTTTACCTTCACCCAACTCTGACCTTGAATTTTCATCTGTAATGTCCCCCAGTATTAAATACAATATTGATTAATATGACAAAATTAATTATTTAACCTAAACAATCAACCTGAAGAGCTAATAAATAGGCACGCGTTTAAAATTACCCTATGTGAATATTGACGTGAACTTTGGACGCCAAGGTAGTAATGATAATGGAATTAAAAATCATAATGAAAAATGATGAACAATTTATGAGAAATTGTACTTTGAGATTATCTGTTGGTAACACATGAAGTAGTGTCTTGTTTTGCTTTACATGTTTAAATGCAATTTTGTGGGAAGCTGCTATCAAGGCGTATTAACAAATTTTTTTTTGTGGCTGGACAAGTACTAGTGACAAATTCTTTAAGGAATTCTAAAATTCCATGAATGCTTATTTATAACAGAAAACATGCCATGAATAGGAAATATTTCCCACAACAATATTGCAATGAAATTAAAACCAGCAGCATGTCTATGTTTGGGACATATACTAATTTCACTTTACCTTTACACTTTAAGTTTTTCAGCCTATTTACTGCCAATAAGCGACAATGAAGCCAAACAACCTCCTTTATCTCATCTTTGTTTCTTCTTCATTGTTGTTCTTACTGCTCATAATCTCAATAGCAATCTAGCCTGGGTAGCAAGCTGATACGATGTAGGCCTGATATGAGCATGGTTATTCTTACACTTCACATAAACTGCTTGTCATTTTTCCCACAACATGCTACAGTTAGCATTTTATTCTTTTAAATAACAAAAAAAAAAAAAGGTTAAAGGTCACCATATAGTGTTATTTTGTTAACTGAACTTGTAGTGTGCAGGGACAAACAGGATACAGCTTAGTGTGTTTACTGTTTGTTGTGTATATATAGATTATACATATATTTATTCATATGAGTTGTGTATATATCATTCCTGGGAAAAAAAAGAATATTTATCAGTAAAGAAAGAACGGTACGTAATTGTAAACCTCACTGTACATGTACTATTTTTACACATGGATTATAGGTCTGATTTGTGTGATTTATTAATATGTAAATATATTATTTTTGTACAATATTTGTGAATATGAGATCTGAGTATTAGAGTGTTATTATTAAAGTCTTTTGACCTTTTCTTTAAAAACTGTGGTGAAGTCAATTTGTAAAACGTCAACGTGTGTCACGGCATGACTTAACCTGACAGTTGTGAAAAAAAAAAGAAAAAAAAAAAAAGAAAAAAGGGGAAGTGTCACCTCAGTTCCTTTTCCTTTTGTTACGCACAAAAACAAACACGCAGGGTTGCCAAGTTCATTTTTTTGTGTATATTTGTTTCTATTGGGACTTGAGATGTGTGTCTTATTAACTGTAAATGCAGTGCATGTAGACACATTTCCCACACTACCCACACACACACACACACACACACACACACACAGCCAGAACTCAACCCACCCACTCAACCCACATTTTTGACTTGCTGTTCTTGTGAAGACCTTCCACTGACACGACTATTAATGCGTCTAATTAATCCTATGTCTATTCCTAACTTTATCCTTAACTTCAATAATGAAAAGGCAACATTTTGGCACTTTTATTTATTCATTTATTTATTTATATATTTATTTATTTTTGGTTAAAACAACACCAACGACACCAGAATCCACTTTCCTCACAAGGACCAGCCAAATGTCCCCACAAGGTCAAAATGTTCATATGTTCCTATACATGTTTTTTTTTGGTCCCCACCAAGATATAAAAACATACAATGACACCCCCCTCCCCCCCACACACACGCACACTCTCACATGCCCCAAGCTCATTCTCACGACTGTTTTATTTATAGCCGCGACGTACTTCTCTGTAGCAGTTCTCTGTAGTCTGTTTTAGTGTTAACATTTCAAAAAGAAGTTTGTTTTAGCTGAGATATGAATCATACTTCATGCTACATAAATATCACAAACATTTTCTACCTCTAAACTACCTTTTATACTGTGATTGTTGCATGGATAAGTAAGCAAGGCTGGTGTAGCTCACATACTGTGGTTTCTGAATTTTAACAGTTTCACAAGAAACCCTACCCCTTGCCCCCTGCCCAGGAAACAGACTTTTTCATTAAGCATGGTGAGCTTGTTATATAGTTCACAATGGTGGCTCACAGCTCCAGCATCGCTGGTACAGTCCTGAGCTTGGTGGGTTAATGTCTGTGTGTGAAGTTTCAAATGTTCTTCCCGTGTCCACATGGGTGTTTACTGCTCCCTACCGTGTATGTTCACTAGTGTGTGTTTGTTTCACTGCACAGATGTGGTGGTCAACCTCCTTTGTGCACGTCGCTTTCACTTTCATAAACATTTGGATTTTGGTAAAGCTACTTTATGACTGTTTAGTCTGACAGACAGTGAACTGGACTGCAAGAGGAAGTCCGTGATAAGATACTTCGATCAGGGAATAAATTCTGCAGGGTTACTAAGCTCTATAAAAATAGTAATAAAAAAAATCTTTAGAAAAAAAAAACGGAACAGTATTTTTTTTTTTTTTATTCCTAACATGCTGAGTCGTCTCAATTTGTGTCAGATTATTATAAAGAGTTTTACCATTTTTTTTGCCCTATTAAACTAAATTTCAGGAAATACATTTACATCATCTCTTTCGGTGGGTTTGAAGTTCCCGTTTTACAGACTAATTATAAGCCAAACACTGCTCACTCTACTGTTTATATGAGGAACTGCAGAGTTATAAAAGTCTTACTGATATACAGTAGGTGTACAAAAATAAAGCCTGATGTATTGTACTTAAGTAAAAATTGTACTTAAGTAGGAGTACCATTAGTTCAGAACAATATGACTCAAGTAAAAGTAAAAAGTAGTCACCGAATTAATTACTTGAGTAAGAGTAAAAAGTACTAAGTGAAAAAACTACTCGAGTACTGAGTAACTGCTGAATTACCTCTTTGTATAATAATCAGGACATCAAATAAAACACCTGAATTAAAATAATAATAATATTTTATGTTTAAATGTCATCAAACAACAAACATAAAACAACAACAAGAAGATGTTTAGAGCCGGAGAATATCTCATAAACAACTAAAACAATGATAAATTAAATCTTTACAAAGTAATATAAATTAAATTCTCTTTATTACTATTATTAGTATTTTTTTATTATATGGTAGAAATAATCAGACGAATGCTGAATAACAGTGCTGTGTGTGAAATTGTAATAAAATAAAATGAAAACATGAAATTTCATTGTTTATTGTTTGATATTATGCAGGATAAACATGGGTCATTATATTCAGGTTTAATAGATAAAGTAACTCTTTTATAGGAGTCTTTACCATTTCAGATCAGTGTGCTGAAATCTACACTTATTGATCATTTTTAACTAATTTGTGCCTCCTCCAAAGCAGCCCTCAATCTAGCCTGCTCTGGCATGCGTTGTCATAGTAACATTTCATCATCTCCTGTTAGTAAGAAATAATGTACTACGTTCATATTTTGTGTACTAGCCTATCGAACTCATACTATTAAGATTAGTACATAGTGTATACTGTATAGTATTAGTATGTAGTGTATACTGTATAGTATTAGTGTGTAGGACACATTTGGGATGCGGCCTAACTTTATAAATCAGACTCTCCTACCAGGTGAATCAGAGGTCAGCGAAGCTGCTAATTGGAGCAGATGTATATTTGAACAGACACCTAAACGAGGGCTGAAAGAAGACCCACCTTATCTGACACGTTAACCTTGGTGACGCGCTTTCAAAATAAAAGCGAAAGCAAAAACAGCATATTTTTCCTCCTGGTATAACATTTAGAGGGAAAAAAATGCAACTATCCCTCCACCCCCTACAGTTTATACACCAATGCTTCTGTGCTCTGTGTTGCCTGTGTTTGGCGCGGGTAGTTTGTGTGCGGTCATGTGACGGATTGACTGTGTTTGATTGGTAAAACGGAGTCAAACGTCACTAATGGCTACATTTGATTGGTGAGACGCAGTCATCACAGAAATAAGTAGCGAGTAGCGAGCAGAATGTAGCTGAATGTAACAGAGCAAAAGTACTGTTTCTTCTTCACAAATATACTTGAGTAAAAGTTAAAAGTATGCTGCATTAAAACTACTCTTAGACGTACAATTTATCCAAAAAGTTATTCAAGTAAATGTAATGGAGTAAAGTGGAGTACTGAATTAAGTTATGATTGCATCATAACTTTAATGAAAAAAAAGCTATAACGGAATAATAGGAACACTTAAAAAATGTTTATAAAGTTAAAATTTAAAGTTTAAACAGTTAACATGTTAAAAGTGTCTATAATAGCAAGTCAATTTATTTATGTATATAAAGGTAAACACCATTCAGTTTCATAACTTTCTTACATAGTCATCCTCAGTTCAATTCTCTTTTATTTAGAAGAAATTTGAATTTTACACATTTATACATTTTCCCGCTGATGAGAAACCAGGGTTGACAATGGCAAAGAAAACCCATGTGAGATGACAATAGGAAGAAACCTTGAGGGAAGACTCTAAAGGGAACCGTCTCATGTGGGTGACACCGAGTAGTGCAAATGTAATCAATCCTCTACTATGTAACTGATGTTCAATAATGGACATTGCATTGGCATTGCCTGGTGGAGAGAAAAACTGTTCTGTCCTAGTTTTTCTGTGATGACTGTATCAGCAGCAGTCCAAAGCCAAATTTACGTTTGTATATCTACAGTCTGTTTATTATGGTGATATTTTAGCTGCCCATGTGAGTCCATCCTGTACAAACTTTCATCTACAACTTTCTTAAAGATCATGGAAAGAAGAAAAGTACAATCCTTAGTACAAAAGTATAGACAAAAAGTAGACAAAAAGTACAAAAAGTATAGACAATAACTAACTAAATAAATACATTATTTAAATACATTAATTAAATTTTTAAAATTGATTTTAAAAATCTATTCCCTTTCCAAACATCTCCTATCTCCTAGATCTATTGATCTCCACATCTCAATAAGCTCCACTTTCTTCGGGTGAATTTTTTTTAAATTACTGCTGTCACTACCAGTCATTAATAGAAACCACCCAGCCACTGTGGTCATGTGTTTTGCGGTATAGCTAGGGTGCTTTTTTTTTTTTTTTTACCCCACTGGGCCCTGTTTCCGGTTTCCTGTGTTTCTCTGCTTCCTGTTAAAGATGTGCAGAATTCAGTTCTTTACACTTCCCTCAGTTGGCGTTCCCTTCTGCGGTTAAAGCTATTGCAGCACACCATGGACATACACGCACATTGCATTAAACTCATCGAGAGGAAGTGGCACACTCGTTCGTTTTCGTAAATATATATAAGTCCACAGACAAACATGCACACACCACACGCACATACACACTCACACACACACACATGCACAGAAACACATGGACATGAAGTAACCACTAGATGGCAGTACATCTCTGTATCATTTCCACAGCAGCACCACTGTTTAACATTGCACCAGTCAAACTCTTAATAATCTCCATAATAGTTTTTATAAAATACTTTTTAATCAACAAATGTATGTTGGTACATTTGGTTCAAACACTGCCTTAGTTAAAAGCTTACTGTTCCTGAGGCAAAAAACAAGAAGTCCATAATATTTATAGAAAAAAAAGATATCTGACCATAGATGTTAATACAATGTAAATAGTCACATTCACAAATCCTCCTTCACTCCAAATCCAGAAAATTGTTTGACCAAGACCTGTTCAGTGTCCTTTATCTGCCTTTTCATTTTGTACTGCCTTTCCTCTTTGTCGTTAAGAAATGGCGTAAGGTGGATTGTTTTTTGATCAACTTCGTTTTGAGCACCACCACCAAGTATCATAAGTTAAAATACACTGAATGGTTTAAAGCAGTGGCTGGGGCTCATTTCTTTCTAGCCCAAACTGTAGCCTAATATGCCAACAATAAGCCACTGAGGCAGCTCACACTGTCCCATTGTCCATTGTTTGCCTTGGGTTTGTACATTTGTGAAACATCTGCTGCCCACATTGGGCCAATGCTGTGAGGTCAATGTTGCGACAATGTACAAATCGTCAGTGGCCTCATGATGGGGGTTAATCTGTACTGTTCTCACATGGTATTTATGTGAGCATACCGTAGTGTTGGCTAGTTTTTCGCTTCTCCCTGGCCAACATTGTGACAAAAAAAATAATGTGGGCATACTTGCTGGGACAGCATGATCAGCAATAGTACCCATTTCAAAACTTGTTTTAAAATTGTGTGTATTCTCTGATATGTATTCTCCTGTCAATCACATCCGAGCTAGCAAACCGTAGGTGTCTTATTGAGCACATGTTTAGTGTTGACTGGCATAAGCAGCTATTTGAACACATGCTAGCCTTTAGCCTCTCTGTTTGGTAGCTGTTGTGTGACGGAGCAGAGCTAGCTAGTACGTGAGAACTGGCAAAAGTGCCAGAAAACTGTAATAACAATCGCAGTAGTGTTACCATTCTGTGAGTGTGTTTCTGTGTATAATGCTAACAGCTGATTACATAAATTATATTTAGCCCTAACACAACACTGCGTAGCTAAACACCATTTTATGTGGGCAGCTATCTTGGACCACTAGCATAGTGTAATTTAGCTTTCTAGCACAGGTTGTGTAGACGATATTCGATACAAATCCTATTCTGCATTTCACATATTGAGAAGATTTGGGAATATATAATACAAAAAAAATACAACAAATATTTTGGGAGATAATTTGCTTAATTAGTCTGCAAAATGAAACTATTAGCTACTTGGCTTACTTAGCAAATATTAGCTACTTGGCTGATTAGCATCTTTTGAAGCAGGGAGAAACTTAGATTGCTTTTCCTTTTTAAGTATATTTGTTTTTATTCAAGTCTTCAGGAGATGACACAGCCCTTCTTGTCGTTTTTACGGCTTTCTGAACCTAAAAAAGAAAAGATATTATAAGGTTTTACGGGGCATGAAAGAGTTGGGTAAACATTGCTAGTAGTGCTTCAGTTGTAGAGCTAAGTTAGCTATACGCTTGTGACTGGATGGTATTAAATTTGATTTTTTACTGCCAGAAACTGGCTTCTTTAGGTTTGCATTAAAGCTACAAGGCTAAGGGATTTTAAGAATCATGCTAAAAGTCCTACGAACTGTACTAGCCTAACTCTAAGTCAAAAATCTATTTTAATCAATATTTAAAACTGATCTACAAACATTTTTACTTAGCCATAAATTAACCAATTAGCCAATTTAATTAATCTAGGAAAATGAAGTTATTTAAATAGGAAGCATTTATAGTAATAGTATACAAGTATATAAGTATACAATCACAATTAAGCCATGATTATGTCTATAGTAAAAGAATGTACAGTAACATAATCCTCAGATTTAATCAGTAATGAGAATGATTAAACATACTCTGATCTTCACTTTGTGATGCCTTGGTCTTCTTATTTTTCTTGGTTTTACTCTTTGTTTTCTTTGCTGTTTCAGCTGTAGGTTCCTCTGGGCTTTCTGTAATGTCCTCTAAGGTACTGGTGTGCAGTGTCTGATTTGTTGTAGTGGAGGGACCAGGATTTCCTTCACTCACTTTCCCTCCCTCCTTGTTACCAGCTCCTTGTTGTTTAGAACTTCGACTAAAAATTTTTTTTTTCTTTTTTGGTGGTACACATAACAAATTGGTACCTTTCCCCCCCTTTTGAGAAGAAGGTGGGGTGTGTGTTTCTGGCACCTCGTTTTCTTCTTCGACAGGATCTCCCCCTGCATACAATTTCCGAGATTCCTCCATTTTATCTATTAGCTCCTGTGGAGAGCTGATGTCTTCAGGAAGTTTGCCCAGCGCTAACAGGTACTTGGGGTTGTGGTACTTATGGGCAGGGACTTTCACAGTCCCCTTGTCTCCCAGGCTGACTTGGAAGCGTGAGGTGACGGGCATTGCGGGCCGTGTTGCTACGGTCACCCTGGTTGATGGTGTTGTATTGCGTCTAATGATGCTAAACTCCTTGAAGAGGTTGAGCTCACGTGAAATGGCGTAAAGTTCCCTGAAGTCCTGGTCGAAGAAGTCGACAATCTGTCCTGTCATTACGGTGATTATGTTCCTGTCCATACGTGAAGAACTCCACGAGAAGCTAGACGATACCAGAGAGAAAACATAACCATCAACTTAGTAACAAGAGTCTCTACAATGAACTGTTAAAAATCAATTGCACCCCACTGTGCTGTAGTCTGACACAAAGCATTGTTACACTTATTTCTGTGTAAGGGTCAATGAAAAATAAACTTTTAAACATTTAAAGCATTTAAATGTTACTATTTATTCTAAGCTACAGGCTTCTACTTGGATGCCTGAATTATCCTTTGCCGTTGCTAGCATTTTTATACATTTAAGTTGGGTGTGTTTGGTCCACTGGCCCTCCTAAACATGTCACTTTGTATGTTAACATTTTCTCCGATCCGACTGAGTTCTGATTACAGATTCAGATTGAGATGTTTATATGATTAAAATCTTCATTTACACACACGCTACAAGAAATCTTATCCATTATAACGTGCAAGCGTAGAGTAACATTAACTGTATACGTTACCATGACAACAAGCTTCATGCGGGTTAAATCAGAAAGGAGACGCAAAATGTTACCCGAGTAATTTGCATTTGCACAAATACTTGTCTGAACAGCTCATTGGGACACCTGGGAAGCTCTAGGGCTAACAACAGGGGACAAGAAGAGAGTGGGCTCTAATATGCGTTATGTGTGAATTGTGCAGAGCTTGAATAAAGTTATGTAATGTTCTACAACAGCTTTGAACTCGTTATTAGAAAATACGACACTAGGTATGTTAACAAGCAACGATTTTCATCAATCCGATTTCATTCATTCCGATTACAGAGTCAGATTGAGGTGTTTACATGTACATCCACTCAACAATCTAATTAAAATCTTCATTTAGATGCACGCTACACGTAATCCGATCCAATATAACGCACCTGCGCAGAGTAACATTTACTGTACACGTTACCATGACAACAAGCTTCATGTGAGGTCAATAAGAGAGTAGATGCAACATGAGTAATTTGCATTCGCTCAGATATCCAGACAGTATGGCTCAAATCTCAGTAGACACCTTCCATTTAGTAATAGAACCAACTCCACACTGAGTTGCTGCGCTTTTCTGGGCTGGAGGGGGTTCTGCACAATCCTAGTTCCTGTCCCATGACTTTTAGCACTACAGCATAAAGTCCCATATGTATGGTTGCGCCACACTGACATTTGAGAACAAACTGCTGGAAAAATTTTAACGACTATTAGTACTCGTATTTGTAATATTTGTCAGGTCTTCAACATAAAATCATGCCACAGTGTTTTATTTTGGTTTTAGTTTAAATTTAGTAACACAATTTAAATACTTTTTTAAAATTTATCTGTTCATTTGCATGCACAGTTGCACCACCTGACGATACAGATGACATATAAACATAAATTATTATTATATTAATACATATATTAGTATTATTAAAAGGTACCGAAATTGTATTGAAACTAAACTGTTTGTTTTAGAATAAATTGATAAATGTCATGAATTGATTACAATAATTAAAAAAATAATAATACACTCAGACACAATGTGCACAACATGTCACTGATAACCCAGCACCTCCTGAAGTGCTATTTTCTATATTCCTATTATACCACAACAATGTGTCAATGATAACATATAATGTTGTGGAACGTCTACAAAACAATTTTGCTGTACAGAAGCCATGATCAGTCTCAGCAGCTTATCTTTGTTTCTCACTCTTTAAGTTGTTCTAACACACCTCATCCATCCTTGAATAATAATTAGCAGGTAGATTAAAAGGAAAATCATTTGGCGTTCAGCCTGGAAATAAAAGTATTTATACACATGCCACACAAGGCCATTTTATTAATTAACATTAACTTCTAATAATTCATGATATTTGGGGTAATTATTGTTCTGAATGAGCAAAATCACTGTAATTACCTGTTAGTGTCATAAACTACTTTCTGGTTTCTATTTCTAGGAGCTAGTTGTGCATCCTGCATAGCGTATACTAGCATTTCAGGACATCTTGTGGTACTTAGACATTTATTTATTATGTAAATGCTACAACAGGGATCCATAATCATATCCTCAAAGGGCCGGATTCATTCCAGCTTAATAGGAGATGCACTTGATAGCTGATTGGAGACAAACTGATTAAACAAGTGGAATCAGGTGTAGCTCCTGCTTGGCTGGAATGAAAACCTGCAGCCACGACTAGTGTGTGGATACGATTAGAGAAGACTTGTGCTATAGAAGTACTACTGTTTAGGAAAGATAATTAACATGTGTGGGTGTATATGTGTGTTACTCATGAATTAATAGTAGGTCATGTTTGGCTTAATACAGTCACATTTCCCATTAATACTAAATTCTGAAGAATTGGAAATGGAGAACCACTGACAGGTAATGAGAATTAAATTTCCAAATCATCAGGTCTTGTGGGTTGTTCCTGGTACACAGTGGTTAGTGCTAGTGACGTAACAATCCATCAATCTGTATCGATGCATTGATCCAAATAGCAAACAATCTGGTGCATCGGTATGCCCCATAAACATCAATCTCTGTGTTTTTTTCATGCACGTTCAAACATTATCTGTATAATTCCTCTGCATTTGCTACGCTCCTCCTAAACTGTAGGGGGCAGCATGTCGCAATCTGCTAAATACGCGCTTGGGTTCAACAGCTAACAATGCAGGAGCTATCTACCAGTAGCAGTAAAAGCATTGGTTACGAAGTCATGTGTGTGAAAAAAAAACAACAACGGACCCACAGACAAGACCTTTGCCATATGCAAAGAATGTAAGTGTGAATTAAGGCACTCGGGTAACACCACGGACATGTCAGTTGACCTAAAATGGCGGCATGGTGTTGTTGAAGCTGACGGCTTGAACACGAGAGAGACTCTGGCACCCACATCGCTATTATTGACCTTATTTTTTCCTCAGAATCTGAGTCACACTTCCAATCCAGCGATGTGTATTTATATCTGCCATCTCTTATTTCATTTGCAGGGATATGTGGCCCTACGGTGTAGTAGAAAATGAAGGCTTTCGTGAACTTCTGCACACGCTGGAGCCGAAATACAGCATTCCCTCTCGTCAACGCTTCAGTGAAAGCTGCATACCGAAAGTGTATCCAGAAGTACAGGATGACATGCGGGATGTCATGTACTGATGGCAGGACGTCAAGTACAACCGCTTCGGTTGTAGCCATAACTTATTTCATTGACGTTGACTGGCAAATGAAGAATTACGTCCTTCAAACACGGGTTTTGAACAACAAACATACATAAAAAAAACCTGCTCTTTAACAAAAAAAATGGTCAAGTTACATTTTGTCTGCATTTGATAGTTCGTAGAAATATAACCGATTGTGTGGAATTGCATCGAATCGTATCATAACAAACGCTGAATCGCATTGTGGCAAATTTCAAAGTATCGAAAATGATCATATCATTAGCTAAAAGAATCGATTCAAGACCGTATCATGATGAATCTTGCGATTTACACCTAGTTAGCGTAACCTAAGTTATGCTAAGTTACCTAGCGTAAGTTGTCTGGAGAAGAACTAACACTTATAAGGTAGAAATCTACCATAATGTACGGAAGTACCAATAAAATTACCACAGACTTGTCAAAAAAACAAACAAACAACAACAAAAAAACAGATTGTTTTTCTAATAGTCAATAATAGTATGAGGTTTGTTTAGTTGGTATTCCACGGGAACCCTGGATAATTGTCTCCTTTCTGATGAGTTACACTTGTTCATGTCCAGCATTCATTCTGATGGGGGTGTCCTCTTTCAACAGGACAATGCATGTCAATGCACATCCTACCAAAGTCACCAGACCTCAACTTCATCAAAACATCTTGAATAGAATTGAATTCGACAGAATTGTGACCCGATTTGCAGGAATTATGCAAGCTCGTGGAGTCCACGCCCCATAGGTGACCTACCAAGTATTAGACATGTGTCAAAACACATCATTAGCTCACGTTCCATGCATAGCTTGTGCTAACTGGCGTTTAGCCGTTATCTGATCATAACACCACTATTGGCTGGTTAGTTTTAGTTGTTTAGCTGATTCCCAGCCAAGCAGACAATTCTAAGGGTTCTAAGGTTCTAAGGGTTCTAAGGTTCTAAGGGCAACACAAGCAGAGCCAGGTTACTCACCTGTAAGTGCCGAACATCACTTTGTCTCCATCTACAATCATGTATTTATTGCCCAAACTCCCAGGGATTCTCCCGAAGGACAGGTCAATTCCTAAACCTCTTAGTATGCGGGTCCGGATGTTCTGTAAAGGCAGAGTGGTTTATGTTCTTAATCATGTTGACAGTATATCCAGTTGCAACTCAAATCACAGTTTTGCATAATACATTATCGCTCAACGGGGACTTGTATTTAAGTTGTTCCACTTACACGGATTAAAAAACACATCTATAAATAGAAATTATCGTTCATTATGTTTTAATTAATAAAATATTATAATCATACAGTAGGTTTGGTATAACAGGAAAAAGATTTCAGGAATTGCTTTAGGAAAAGGCTCCACTTCAAAGTGGCAACAGTAACTTCGTTCCTACTTTTGACGATTTTCCTAAATCAACACACCCCCAATAACCTACACACACTAACATACCAAAAGTCATGGGACAGGAACTATTGTCATGTAGGACCCCAATGGCTTGGCGAAGTGCAGGAACTCGACATGGCATTAAAGTGGTCAGAAAATGGCTGGACAGATGTTGAGCCTTGCTGTCTGGATACCTACCTATAGCTCAATGGTATCTGTAGGTGTAGGAAATTGTGTGCGAATGGACCACAACCCATAAATGCTTGATTGGACTCAAGTCAGGTGATCATGCAGGACACACCATTCCTTCGAACCTCTCCTGAATACTTCTTGAAACAATTCTGGGCAACTTGGTTCTTATTGCACTGTGGGAGTACTTGAAGAGCTGCAAATGGTCACCAAGCAGTAAAATCTATTGATGTCGTGTTTAGGTGGACACGTGGATCCAACCCATGCCATGAGAACACACCGCAGACTAGTATGGAACCTCCACCAGCCTGCACAGTGCCTTGTCGACATCTGGGGTCCATGGCTTCATAGGCTCAGCACCACACATGAACCCTACTATCAGCCCAAATCAATTGGTACCATGACTCACTGGACTCTGCTGCATGTTGCCAGTCTTCTAGGGTCCAGTTAACAACCTCATGACCCAAGGTGAGGCACTCTGTCCGGTGTCGAGGTGTTAACAGAGGCACTCTGGTTGGTCTTCTGCTGTCATATCCCAGCCAGAACCACTCATCAACGCCCGATGATGCATTCTTGGCACATACGTGACACAGTGGTTTGAGGAATGTTAAATGCACGCACAAATTTGCGCCTCGTTCGAACTCTGATAATTCACATCGCCTTGCCATGAGCTTGCTGGCCAGTGTTCAACCTCACTCACAACTTATACAGGTATGGGTGTTCCCAAGCTACTATACCATGACTTTTGGCATGTCTGTGTATATCAAACTGAATCAGGTTCAGATGTACACAGTTATACGACAACAATAATTGGACTGGAACTCAGGATTAAATGTTGGCATTTCCGTTAAAGGTGGTGTTCTGTGTGTTCTGCTCACTTGGAGATGCTGAGGGCCGACCTCCAGTCTGCGACACATGTCTCGGAAGTGAGGCGCACCTTTACTGTCCAGTATGATGTAGACAGGGACGTTACGCTTGGAAGCCGCATCCAGCAGATCTTGTAGGATCTGCAGATCTGTGAGAAGGTCCATCACGATAGCGACAACCTAAAAGTAAAAACAAAAACATGTGGTATAAAAACTCTAAACTTCACAATTGATGGGGAAAACATATTTGAGGCAAGAAAGAACTGAACAAATACAGACAAAATACAGACAAGCCTATGCAAAATACATAGGATGGTGGTGGCTCCATAATGGTATGGGGTTTGTTTATCTGGCATACCATGGGGCCCCTGGTACATCTACAAACATCTAACAGGTAAACAGGTAAATATGTGTGTCTCCTTTCTGACAAGTTACACCTGTTCATGCCTTGCCTTCATTTTAATGGGTTTGGCTTCTTCCAGGTCATTGCACCACCATTCACACAGTCACCAGATCTCCGTGTTATAGAACAAATCTGGGATGCCATGCAACACGCTGTGGAACAGAGAAATCCTACTGATGGGATCGTTCTTCAGGAAGTCCACAAGCTTGTGAAATCCATGCCCTGTTGGGGATCTAACAAGTATTAGACTGGTGTACCACCCAAACTCAGATGAGTGTTCCTTTGACAATAATTTGGTGTCTTTACACATGTTTTGTCCCAATCCCATCAGAATGAATGCAGGACATAAGCTGGTGTAACTCAGAAAGGAGGCACACATAGAGGTCACCTTTCAGAGAGGTTTGTAGACCTGACGGGGGTCCCATGAAATGCCTACTAAATAAACCCTATACCATTATAGAGCCACCACCACCCTATGTATTTTGCATAGGCTCGTCTGTACCAGTTTCTTTGGTACTTAAGTCTATATCTACATTACCCATCAACCTCAGCAAAAAATCGTAATCAAATCGAATCGCCAGACACTGAGAGATTCACACCTCTATTACCCAATACAAAAATTACAAGCAAACCTGGAAGTACTCCAAACTAATCTTGTAAAGAAAACAATAAAGTACATAAAGTCATGTCTCTTTGTTTCATTGGCAAGCTGATGTAGTCATGTGTCACATGTTCTCATTTCTAGTCTGTATCTTGCTTGTCTTTATGTTCAGAGTTCTTGTTTTTCACCTTGGTTGTTTCTGTTGCATTTCCTGTAATTGAACCGCCTTCGTTTGCATTCACCTCTGCTACCAATAGCAGACTGAGTCAATTAATGAATGAAACTGCTGGAATACAGAAACGAAAGTCTTGTTGTTTCTAATAAAAAAAAAAAATACCCAGAAGCTACGACACATAGCCACTTTTATATTTTATATCATGTATCATTTGCACATAACACTTTTACACTTATTCACTTAGAATCATTTTAATACTTTTTGAGTTAGATAAATTGGAAGTTAAATTGGATGTTAAATTGGAAATTGATTTTTTTTTTTTTTACTTGTTATCCTTTGCACAGTCTGGATCAGTCACTTTTTTTTATTTATTTCACTATGTATTTGTACCTTCTACAAATTTTTATGTGACAAATAAAAATCTTGAATCTTGAATTAGACTCGGTAGGCTGTCAAGAGCTTCACGGAGGTATCTAGATATCTACTAGTTATCTGGATCCTCGCATGTTGCTCATCCGCCAACACATTCCTGTTCAACTGAAATGTTTAGAGTTATTTTGGGTACTAGAATAATGAGCCGTTCAGCACAGTCACAGTGATGAGTACAAATGACCTTTCAAACAGAAAGTAAAACAAATTTGATGAGGTCTGATTTCGTGCTGCTTTGCTGTCAAGTGAACTCACAGTAAGTTATAATAAGTTATTACATATATGCATATATTACATAATTAAGTTATATAATACTGTATATACTCCATATGGACCTTACACCAACATGAGCTATTAGCACATCCCAGTCTAAACCCATTTGGGGTGTGTTCCGTGCTTTGCAGCGATAACAGCTTCCACTCTTCTCGAAAAACTATCTACAAGATTATGGGGTGTGTCTGGAAAACTTTCTGCCTATTCATCCAGAAGAGCATTTGTAAGATTAGACACCGATGTTGGACTAGAAGACCTGGCTCCCAATGTCCGTTCTTGTTCATCTCAAAGTTGTTTCATGGGGTTAAGATCAGGGCTCTATGTGGGCCAGTCAAGTTTTTCCAAACCTCACACAATCATTGCTTCATAGACCTCGAAACAATGGGATCCTATTACAGTACTGTTCTGAAATTCAGTGAGCTCTTAACTACAACCTATTCTTTTAGAAATGTCTGAGGAATGTGAGACTGCATGGCTTCAAGCTTGATTTTTTACCCCCAGTATAATGGAATGATGATTGATGATGGTGATTAAAAGATGTGTCTCAATACTTTTGTCCATATAGTGTATATATGGTGTATAAATAAGCTAGAATTTATACTAATTAAACATGTGAAAAGCCTAATCTACTCCTTGAATATATACACAGCACAAAAAGTAAAGTAATTTGTGTTTGGTAGATTATGTCTTTGTTGTAACGATGCTTCTTGGCAATAAATTACCATTGGAAAGCCCTTCTAAATGGTGCCATATTTGTAATAAACATGCATTTGTGAGATGAGCAGCAGAGCTGAGTAAGTGGGTTGTGGCCATTAAAAATTTGTTAAATCATCTCAGCCATTTCCAAACAGCTTATTTTGCCATTGACTCAATTAGTGTTTGGTGGACCAGAATATTTGAAGTTTGAAGAGACAAGACATATTGGCAATTTAACAATGTATTCATTTAACAAACAGCTGGATCATAAAAGTCAAAGTGTGGAAACTTTCCTTACTTTTTGTGCTATGTATCTTATCACATGGCTCTTTTTCAGGAAGCAGGAACATATGCATTTAATTTCTTGTAATAGGTATCACACCTATGCATTAAAAAGTACCTCAAAAAGAAAGCAAAACTTTGACAAGGCTGCGGTTAAGTACAACAGGGTGTGTGTGCTGTTCTGGAAACGTGATCAACGACTGAGTGGTGCTATGTAGACAACCCTGAAAATCTAATATTAGCATGTTCCAAAGTGTTTTATTACGACACAGAATTTTTTATTCCTTAGAAAATGACGTCATACTTTTGACCTCTTTATAGTCATGTCGTGGATCGTCTGTAAAACAAGGTCCTGTTACTACATACGTTATGGCACCTATAAATATTTGTTCCTTTAGTTGTACCATCCACTCATCTTCATAAAGGTTATGCTTTTACTTTTGGCTGTTACAAGCACTATCAATGAAAATATCCATATTGATAATGAAAATCTAATTCTAAACTAAATCTTATCCTCTATATTTATTTGGTATACATGAAAAATACCAAAAATTTGGATCATAGATCAGAAAGTTAGGATACTACAGGAAAGCACAGAGAGAGTCCCAAAACAATCAAGACCTATTTGAATCTGGTTATGTGGTGACATGATGAAGTCACTGCTGTAATCTGTATTCTGTGCTTTTTTATATAGAGCTAAGATAAAGGGAGCCACTGGGAATTGTATAAGAATGCTGGTGGCTTCCCATTTGAAGCCCCAGCGGTCCCCTTTAATCAGCTTTACTTGGACATGTAGTAAAAGCACAGTGGTTAAGTTTATATGCTGCCTAATGATCCATCAATTATCTGACTGATAGCTCAGTCGAATCTGGTCTCTAGGTGTATTTTGTATTGAGTTGGACTTGTTTAAGACTCACTTGTACTTGGACTTTGGAGCATTGGACTAGCCAGACACAGTCGATTACCATATATATTGAAGTTTTTAAAAAAAATAAATAAATAAATAAACACTTTGTATTGTCTTTTCATGAGCACAGTGTTTGACAAAAAGTAATTCCTTCTTCTAGAAACACCCCCCCCCAACCCCCCCTCCCCACACCCACACACACACCCACACACACAACCTCTCAGAATATAATGAACACATGCACAATAACCCTTCTCAGTTCTGGTGCTTAGGTGGTGGAAGGAATTTCCCCTAGATGTTTATACAGCTGAGTCATTGTAGGAAAACGTTCTTCCTATTACACATTTAACTAACTTGAATAACTCTACGCTTTGGAACTACGCAACTAACTATTACAGTACCAATAATCAGTCTTTACAACCACGGTGAACAGAAAAGCATCTCTGAACACAATATCGAGCCTTCAGGTAGGCAGGGAAAAAAGGCAAAAGAAGACAACATGGTTTTTATTCCTGTAAGCTAGGAACAGGTATCTGAGGCTAGGACACACTGGGACAACAGGACACTGAGAATTTGAAAAACCTGGACTAGAATGGGCAGGCGCCGTTCTTATCTACATGTCCCATGAATATTTGTTTGAATTTGTGTAGCACTTGCTTTAGTAATTTTAATACTTGATGTCACAATTAATGCTGTAAATGATAGATAAAATGCTATGTAAAAAATCGTAAATGTAAAAAAAGAAATAAACTGAATAAATATAACTGGAACAAAAAAATAATAACAATCAACAAAGCTGTACATATATTGCAAAATATATTGTTTGCAAATTTAATTGTTAAATAAATATTTAATAAAGATTTATTAAAAATTGAATAGCATTTACTACTGAATATATCCAATTTTTAAAATTATTAATATCTGTATAAATTATTATCTGAATTAAATATCTGTATTCAAAAATATTTCTATTACACACTGGAAACAATAAAATGAATTTGTTAACACTTTTTTCATGCCACACATTTTTTAGGGTAAACTAAAACTTTTTCTAGGGTCAACTGAATCTTAAGTGCTGACCCTAATCCTCGCTTCACACATGATCATACCTGTATCAGATTATGTAACATATATGCAATATAATATATGCATTAAAGTGCCAGAACTACTGGAACAGACTGTAAAAAAAAGGTATATATTGGTGGTCGCTCCATAATGGTACTGGGATTCCATGGGACCTCTGGTACATCTACAAATGTCTGGGAAACACTATGTGTGTCTCGTTTCTGGTAAATTACGCCTGTTTATGTCCTGTATTCATTCTGTTGGGGTTTGGCCTTTTCAAACAGGACAAAGCACCACTAAACACGTCTAGAGATGTCAGATTAAAGTTATAAGTACGCTCATCTGAGTTTGGGATGCCATGCAACACACTGTGGAGTGCAGAAATCCTACACCTCGGAATACAACAGAATTGTGGAGACCATGCCCCAAGGGAGACCTATCAAGTTTTTCTGCCATGTCAGTGTAATTAATTATCAATGATTATTAATTATTAATGTAATTTTATATTTATATGTAACATATAACCATACAAATAAATACTGCCTACAAAGGGGAATTTGGCACTGAAATTAATTTTTAAAGACCCGGAGTTTCCTCGTTCAGCTTAAGCAGACTTGTGTTGCCCATATGTTGCATAAGTTCATTTGAACGCATTATTGTGTAGTGTAAATTGCACCTGTTTTCTCTGGAAGTGAACTCTGCCAAAAGTTGCTTCGAAGACTTTCGATTTAAAGCTTTTATTAAAAACAAAACGAAAGTATTTTTCACTGCCTTATTACTGGTTACACCAGGGAAAAGGGTGTGAACAGGGACCTGTCATTACTAATTATAGTTCAGATCAATCAAAACACTCAAAGTGTTAAATATGTTATATGTAAGAAAATATCCAGGTAATAACTTCCATATTTATAGACGGTTGTTGAAGTTTACAAGACCAAAAACAGGTAAATGATTCAGAATCACTAAGAATGACTCATTCTTCAGCCTCCAAACTGATATGAAACAAATCTTGTTGCTAAGGACAACCTAACAAACAACCTACCCACGCTTTAATCTGCATTATGTCATAATAAAAGCTTCTAACTAAGAGTAATACTTGTGTGTATAAGGATATATACATAGCTTTGCTAACAATCTGCTAACAACATTGTGCAGCCGTGTTGTGTTAAGATAGCTGAATCACAACATAGCACAATATGTACGCTATCTCAGTAAAGCGCCATTGTGACTTGTTAAAAATTAATGCGCTTCGATTTGCTTTGTGTTGTTTGGCGATGTTAAAACAGCACACTCATGCTTTAAACTAAATAAAACTAACTAAAACTTGCACTGGATCTTCCACTCCTAGCTGATGACCTGTTTTTTTCCATGGTAGTGCGAGGCAGAAAAATGCCCTGAAGCATGCCAGAATTTGAGCTCAGAAACTGTCAAGTCAGTACATGCCCACAAAATACAAGTCCAATTACTTAGAAAGCAGCTACAAGGCTATGACAGGAACCCAAACTACCAAACTACACTGCTTAGTAGTTTATACTAAAATCTTTATGAAACACTGTTTGAAGATCCTTGTGAATAATTTAGCAGAAAATATGTAAATAAAAGAAACAGATCTTGGCTTATGAAATCTTTAATCCTGTTATTATTTATTGTGTTGTTGTCTAAAGTGGAAAAGTGACGGTGAGGTTGATGAATGTAGCCCAAAAACAGACATCCGTCTTGTTTAGTTCATGGCACCATCATGTTCTTCTGTTTACGCGAGTGTTAACGCTGTGAAACAGGCTGCAGCAGCGTTAACAATATAGCATGTTTACAACTGTACTAGATCGCTGTACTAGATAAGTGTTATGTTTAAAAGTAGTCACAATGCTAATCACAAAGCTAGCTGCTAATATTTACTGGAAATTCCCACTTATTCCAACCACACCCTTTAAAAACTTCAGCTCATCAGAATGAGGAAACATAACACTTTCATTTTACGCTTTGCTAAGAAAGCTAATTCAACTAAATGACATTTCGTTAACATTCTTAGCATTGATCGACTGACTGGCCTTTTGTTCACAGCTCGACACATACAATACAGAATAAATCTGATAGCAGCAACTCCTCACCAGCAATGCCAAAGGCCACATACCCAAGGCTCATTAATTCAAAACTCTGCCAACATGTTCCTAGATAACAAGAAGTTCTGCATTGAACAGTTTAGGGCAAAAGGTTGCACAACCCCTGTTTTTTGTGTTAACAAGAAAATTGACAAATCTGACTCGTGTTCTGCAGTAGTAGAAATAAGCAAATAGCACTAGTAGTTTGCATTAGCAATTAGCATTAGATAGATAGATAGATAGATTCAACTTTATTGTCATTGCTCGGTACAAGTACAAGGCAACGAAATGCAGTTAGCAT
>JAOVVF010034264.1:0-17872 GCA_028565595.1 Duopalatinus emarginatus | reverse complement strand
AAAATGTGTATTTAAAAAATTAGTTTGAATAATAAAACGAAAATGGTATTACACAGGTAAAAGCTTTTTTTATATATTAATTTATTTTTATAGTACACCAATACTAGGTTAATCAGTGCCTGCTGTTGGCTGCTGCCACTGTTGGCCAAATGCAGAGAAAAAATAAATAATTAAATCAGCTCCTGCCTTAGGCGTTCCAATTCTTTTTTTTGTTTTGTTTTTTTCTGGCGTAGAGAGAAAGGGAATTGTGCAATATGCACTGGGGGTGTCCAAATAAAAATCTAGAAAAACGCTTGAGAAAAAATCTAGAATTTTTGCCCTTCTGGATTGAAAGATGCCTGACCTGCAAGTTCAGTAGGTTTGGTGAGGCTTGGAAGCGGAGACCTGATTCATGGTCTGAGGGTCGCTTTAACTAAACTAAACCTGGTGTCGTCCACATGTGATGTGGAAGGTATCACATTTTATCACTGCGCACCAAAAAACATTTGTTTCTCTAGTTTGGTAATGGGTGAAAAAAGGCGTGTTAAAGTCTTGCTAGTTTGACATATGGCCCACGATTATAGGACCTCACGATACATATCGTAGCACTGGGATGAGTGTATCAGGTGCAACAGTGTTGCTGGGCTTTTAAGCACTACCGGGTTAAGAGTAGTCCGAGATTAACCAAGATTAAGATAAAGCCTAGAGGACGTATGTGGAAATCTGAGATCTAATCCTCACCTTATCTACACAACAAAAATTCTGCCTACATAATCGTAAGAACACAATGCTTATACCAGAATTGTCAATATTGCTGCTAAAATAAAATGTCTATGTTTACATTTATAATATATGGTCAATAACTGCTGCTACGAAACAACGTTCCTCCAGGACCAAGGTACTACACAGAATAATAAACTACACAGTAGAACGTAAAGTGCATGAGTGCGTTAGCTTGTGCAATGACGCCAGACAACATAATGGACATTGGACAAATGGACATAACTGCACCTTACGGCTCCCACTACCAGTGGGCTGTCTGCACTACCCCCTCCTCCCCCCATTTAATGTTGAGTCCTGCGTATTTGTTGTACATTGTCCTGTGTATTTATTGTAGATTGTCTGGTGTCATTGCACAAGCTAACGCACTCATACACTTTACGTTCTACTGTGTAGTTTATTGTTCTGTGTAGCACCTTGGTCCTGGAGGAACGTTGTTTCGTTTTACTATGTACTGTACAACACTGTATATGGTTAAAATGACAATAAATCTACTTGACTTGAAGCTCAGGACTACCATGTCCCAAGAATGGCCTATTACCCAAATTATAATAATCTGGTCAATAGAGGTCTGTTTTATCAAAGAACTGTGTACAGAATGACTTTTAACCTATACAGTAATCCCTCGCTACTTCGCGGTTCGTTTATCGCGGACTCGCTGTTTCGCGGGTTTTCAAAAAACCCGCTACTCCGTCTAAAGGATTTTTGCACATGCGTAGCACGTATTGTACAGTAATGTACAAATTTTATAAATTTTGCATTAAAAAAAAATCACAAAATTTATAAAAATATATTAAAAATATGAATTCTAACATTAAAAGAATCATAAAAAATTAATAAAATAAAATAAATCATAAAAAATTACCATTTACAGTAAATAGCGTATTTATACAGCAGATGAATACACACCAAAAACGAAATGTAGTACTTGCGCCCGCTTGAGATGCTACTTGCCGACGTGAGATTGTAAACAACACCCGATTGGTTGATCCTCTCAGCTCTTCCATTTTACGTTTGCATCCGACTGTCACATGTGCGTAGTTTTACATACATTCATCTCATCTTCATCTTCATCGACATCAGTACTGCACAGCTAATTCATCATCATCGTTCTAGCTGTAGGACGTATCTTTAATGGTGAGTACCCATATCAATTTTTTTCATATCAAATGTACAGTATGGGGAAAGTTATTAAGGGAATGGGAAAGGGTTATGCATAAGAGTGTGGGGAGGGTTTATAAAGACTTGTAAAATAAGTATAGCATCCCTACTTCACGGAAATTCACTTATCACGGGTGGGTCTGGAAAGAAACACCCGCGATAAGTGAGGGATAACTGTATAGTAAAGTGATAGGTTAAACAATGAATGCGATCATGTGAGCACCAGAGCACAACAGGAACAATGACATCCCAAGCAATTAAGTAGAGCCAAAAACAGAAGTAGAAGCTTTCAGTTGACCTATACACAAGAATACATATAGTTAGATAACAATAGAACAGAATGGACTGTACATATTTAATTAAACATATATAGTACCGCTCGTTATTCATTTCTTCTTGAACAGTGAAGTGCCAGAAAAAACACATGTACAGTCTGTTTAAAAAGAAAAATGCTATAGATTGGCTTCATAATAGTACAGGGTTTGTTTACCTGCCATTCCATTGGACCCCTGGTACATCTACAAACGTTTCCGACAGGTGAACACTACGTGTGCCTCATATACCTGTTCATGTCCTGCATTCACTCTGATGGGTTTGTCCTCTTCCAACAGGACAATGCACCACCACATCTATCTATAGACCAAATTATGCCTACAGGAACATGCATTCGAGTCTGGGGCTTTGCCATTCACACAATGTTATCTCAATTTTATCAAACACGTATGGGATTTAATGAAATGTGCAGTAAAACATAGAAATCCAACAACTTAGAATACAACAGAATTGTTGACCGTTCTGCAGGAAGTATGGTTTTTGTTGCCTAGACAATATTTCCACCATTCTGGAGCTTGTGGAGTCCATGCCCCATGGACTGGTGGGTCTACCAAGTATTACACTGGTGTATCTTTTTTTTTTTTTTTTAAAGGCTGTACTAAAGATTGGATGCCCATATGTGCAGGTAGAAAAGTAAACATATCCAAATGAAGTACCGTATTTACACTGAGACTGTATGAAAGCTTCTTCTTGTCTATATACAGATTAGTCACTCATTCCATCAACTAACAATAGGTGTAAGGAAACTCTAAGACCCACAGAACTAGCACTCCACCCTATAACTGGATGATTCAGTCAGCCTTGCCTTACTGCAATATCATATATTCCATTCTAGTATTTTTGCTTTTGGGTTTAATGAACAACTTTGTGTCAATCGGTGTCAAAAAGTTGATGTCGAAACTATTAGGAAACTCAGTGAATCATCTTCATGCGGCATGGCCAAGTGGGAAGTTTTACATGATTCATTTGTGAAACACAGTAAAACGTTTCGTATTTCCGTATCGTTAATTATTAATGTCATACTTCACAACTTGTAAAAATACCATGCATGTCAAAAGTCTTTAAATACATGGACAGCATCTGGTTCTGGATCTTACTGGAGCATAAATGGGTGCTTTATGTTAATGTTAATGTTAATGCAGGCTCACTTCGAGTCAGAAGGGTTTCATAATTCACATTGATTTTCTTATATTTAAGACCTAAAATAAGCCAATTGCTTGGATCTGTCACCAGATCTCTGTGTTACCAAACACATCTGGCTTGTGGAGTCTATGCCCTGTGTGGGACCTACCATTAGTAGTATTAGACCAGAGTTTCTGGCACTTCAGTGTATGCATCCTAACCCAAACTTCAGATGAAACTTCTCCATTACACAAGCGAAACTGAGATATGGCCCAACCCTCAAAGCCATAACACCATCGTTCATGTATGTTAATTTAACCAAGTAATTGTTTCGATTTCCTAGCATACAGACAATTAAACATCAGCTCTTCCCCCTATACATTCACGAAATGAAAGTAGTAGAAAGACCTACGAGTCAGTCAAAAATGATCCGCACGCAATGCTTTTTGTACTAGGTCTCCTTCTCCACAGTCACTGCAGTGCAGGTTTGAATGTGTTACGTTAGATCATTTGTGACTGCAGTGCAAGGAAAAAAATGGCTGTCCTGCTTGTGATTTGTACGAAAGATGAGCAGTGTGCAGTGAAAACAGTTATACAATCAACACAGTTTATTACAGTGAGATGCACACACAAACATGTAGCAGCTGCACACGGTGCAGACCGGACTAATTCCGAACAGGAGAGGGACCCAGACCAGGGAGTACAAAACGAGGAGCTAGTACCTAAAGGGTCCGTGTGTCTTTTGGTCATTTACTGTTAATTTCAGAAACAGAAATTTAAAAAAGGAAAAACAAATGGTTATTTGATTTTCGCTTTAAAATCCAAATGCAACAAACAAAAAAAAGGCATTTTTTGTTTTCTTTGCCAGAAATAACAAATACAGAAATACAGTCTTTTTCCCGCAGCACACCATACGGCAGAAAATATCTCTACTTGTTTGACTTTGTATAATTCAGCATTAAGAAATTGTTTTTTTTTTTTTTTATGTGGTCAGTTTATTTAAAAAAAAAACCAAAAAAAACACTGAATTTACAGAAAACAAGCTATATTGTAATATGTATCGTTATCGAGATATGAATAGACCTATATCAGGATATGAAATTTTAGTCATATTGCACAGCCCTAACGTCCACACACCGCTGCCCATACACTCAACACTCTCCAAAAATGTAGTTTTGAGGTGGTAAAGTATCCTCTGTCCCCTGTTTGGTCCCCTGATAGAAGCCCAAAGAGGACGAAGATTCACATCTGATGAAGAGGTGAAGACATCCTAAACTATTTTTAAATGTGGGGATATGAAAGCTTGTTGACAGATGGGCAAAGTGCATGGATCGGTCTTTTCTAACCGTTTGCTAGAAAGAAATTCTACATCCAGAATGCTGATCATTTTTGACTCGCCCTCATAGAAATAGAGCTGCAGTGAACGAACCCTTGATTACAAAAAGGTGTCCATTCACAGAGATGTAGTGTAAAAAGTGATTGGGTTAGACCAGTCAACCTTCACCATATTCTCAAAAAAAAAAAAGCCGAGCACCTGAGCAGGGTACATCAGCAGCATGAAATGCTTGGACACATCCACCACACATCCATTGGCACTGCACAATGAAGTGCATTTATATTTGCCCAACATTCCACTTACCCAGATAATGAAACATTTCTACCCGATGGGAGTGGGGTCACTTGCACCCCCATCCAAATCTGATGCCTTCACAGCATCCAGAGATCAACCAAGTAAAGACCTGTGGGACTGTTTAGATCTGTTATATTACTCAGCGCTCTCCATTACATTCATTAAAATTAGCAGTATGCAGAGACACAGAGCCTGTGGGAACCCACACTGGGGAAGTGTTTTGTCCCGTCACGAGCAATAGAGGGGAAGTGGAGCATGTTCACGATCATACTACACTGAATCCGACTCACCGCAACTGTTAAAAAGGAGAACTGAGAATGCTGAATAAGTATCTGACAAAGCCAAAATATCATCGATTAATCCCCTCATTTGTATTACAGCGACCGGACACAACCGTTACAATTGGCAATTCAGGGTCTTACACACACATACGCACACTTCCACACTTATTACATGCATTAGGTTACATTTAAGCCCTGTCAAGTTTCTGCAGGAACTCTATCTAATCTAGTGTGTACACTGTGGAAGCAACATACTATTGTTGTTCTTATGTTTTATCATCCCTGATTGTAAAGCAACATGCAACACTATTGTTATTTGACTTTATTATTATATGTTGGACAAGAAGACCTGGATGTGTTCTAGTTCTTCCTAATAGTGTTTGATGGAATCGAGGTCATTGCTCTGTCCATGCCAGTCAAGTTCTTCCACACTAAACTCACCCTAACATTGCATTGTGCATGCTGGTTCAAGCTGGAACAGAAATGCTCTTCCCCAAAGTTGGAAGTATACAATTGTCCAAAATGTCTTGGAATGACACAGCACTGAGATGTCCTTTCATTGGAACTAAGTGGTCCAGGACGACCCTTAAAAAACAACCCGAGATCATTAACCCTCCTCAACCAAACGTTACAGCTGGCACAATACAGTCAGACATGCTAACATCCTCCTGACATTTACCAAACCTAGACTCAATCCATTAGCCTTCCAGATACAGAAACTCTACAGAAGATGTTTCCACTGCTCGAGAGTCCAGTGGTGGCTTCTTTTACACCAATCCATCCATTGTGCTTGGTGATATAAGGCTTGCATGCAGCTCCTCAGCCATGGAAACCCATTCTATGAAGCTCCTGGTGCACAGTTTTTGTGCTGATGTTAATGCCGGGGGAGGTTCAAAGCATCGGCGACTTTTATTTACTATGCACCTCAGCACTTTTTGTTTCCGTTCTGTAACTTTACATGGTCTGCCACTTCGTAACCAAGTTGCTGTAGTTCTTAAACGCTTCTACTTTTCATTAATACCAGCTAATCACAGAATATTTAGGATAGGAGGAAACAAATAAATCACAAACTGACTTGTAACAACTGTGGCGTCCTATTATGGTCTAACGTTTCAATTTGGTGACCTGTTTAGAACGACCCTCTTTCTTTCACACATGTTTGTAAAGACAGACTGTATGGCTTGGTGCTTGATTTTTATACACTCGTGGCAATGGGACTGAATGAAACATGGAAACATTGAATTCAATGGCTAAGAGGGGGGTGTCCCAGTACTTTTTGCCTATACAGTGTATCAACAAAACATATAATGGTTATTAAAAGTAATTAAAATATGAAAACGTTGGCAAACTGCTGGTAATTCTTGTTCTATAACAGAATGCAGTTTTATTTAGTAATTTACATGCCAGACATACTGACTGGTTCATCTGTCTACAGTGTCTAATGTTACTAACTGCAGGTCCATTAAAATCAGTAGAGGTCTATATATAATATTTTCAAACCCCAAACAATATAATGTAGGGTCAACCATTTGTCTTATCAAAACATGCAGCAGTACCTGAACAAGAAAACAGAGAATTCAAGAAACCGTTCCTATGTTTATTAAAGACTCCAACTAAACACTGAAATACCAGTAAAACTGGTACTGTAAAAACAAAAAAAAACTGGCACAGACTGGTCATGGCTCATTAATGGTTTTTCCACTCCATATGACCTCTGGTATGTCTACAAACATCTCTTTTGTGCCTCATTTCTGATCAGTTACAGCTGTTTATGTCCTGCATTAAGTTTTGTCCTCCTCCAACAGGACAATGCGGCACCGCACATGTTTAGAGACACCAAATTATGGCTAAAGGAACACTCAACTGAGTTTGAGGTTTTGCCATTCACACCTACGTCATCAGAACTCAGTGTTACCGAACACATCTGGCTTGTGGAGACCATACCCTGCATTGGACCTACTAGACCAGTACTAGACCAGCACTTCAGTGTATGCATCCTAACCCAGCCTTAAGATGAAACTGCTCCATTACACAAGCGAAACTGAGATATGGCCCAACCCTCAAAGCCAATCGTGAATATACATTTATGATTATTACATGCTCTGTGTTCATATGCCGCAAGATTAATGATTAATCCAATCATTTGCATCCCGCCAATAAAGGAAAAAGAAAAACACAAATCTCTGAGCGCTGATCCTCTCCATCAGTCCACAGGTGGTAGAAGTTATCAATTCTCACACACACATTGAGAACAGATCGTCTTAAGCCGGATGAAGCCGATGCTTTTGCATGCTTTACGACGCCACTTAAGGTTGATGGGACGCAAGTCTAAACAAACAGATCCTTACATTCAGTCAACAGAGCGTGTGTACTTCAGCCCTTACAGTAACAGGAACAACGTGTACATACATGTATGTGAGGTACCAAGTCACGCAAAAATGTTTACAAGATGGACCTGGATAAAGCTTTAATACAGAAATGATCATGGAAAGGAAAGACAACGCCAATGCATAGGTTTAAAAATATAGATTATAATGTGTGTGTAAATAAGGAATCGGAATGGTACAAATAAATCCTGCTCTTGGAAGAGGGAATGGAAGCAAAATCGGACATGTTTGGACCATGTGTGTGTGAGGTTAGACACTGACTTTGGACAATATGGACAGGCTCTCAATCTCCATTTGAGTTCATCCCAAAGGTGTTCAGGGTGGGTGGGGGTTTTGAGGTCTGGGCTCTGTGTGGGCCAGTCAAGTTCTTCTGTACCAAATGTACCCAATCATGCCTTTGTCATCCCGGAGCAGCGAAGGGTCTTCCCCAAACTGTTCCCACAAATATGGAAGCATACAGTTTTCCTGAATATCTTGGTATGATGAAGCATTCGATTTCCCTGAAACTAAGTGGACTAGACTAAATCCTAAAAAACAAACCCATAGGGTTATCCTAGGACTGAACGAAACGACAAAACCCCTGAATCTAGCGATTTTAGTCAATCATGTATGTGTGTGTGTGTGGAGATTCTCTGACCCAGCACAATTTGGCCCTAGGCACGTGACTCAGATCCTTATGCTTGCCCATATTTCCTTCTTCCAACATCAACTTGAGACCTGACCGTTCACTTGCTAACTCATCACACAGTGTTCACCTTTCAGAGACGTTTGTAGATGTACCAGGGGTCCCATGGAATGCCAGCTAAACAAACCAGATACCATTATGGTTCCACCACCAGCCTATGAATTTTGCAGAGGCTCTTCAGTGTATAGGCACTTCTGCAAACCACTTTTGTATTACACAGAAAAATGAACTACACCTTTCTTTTTGTAGAAAGATTTTATCGTGCATTGACGAGTCTAAGCAGTTTGGGCAGAGACGCATATGAACCTGGCTTACGTGTACTACGTTACAGAAAAGCCGAGAGCAGGAACTTGTGCTTATTTTCCACAAATAGCATGCAACAAAAGCAAATACAATGCAAGCCATGACCTTTTCTTTTTAAACGGTATTTCATTTCACTTCTCAAATAAAGAGAATAAAGCCTAACTGTTGACAAATTCTGAGCCAACAAGTTGATCTATATCAGGGCTTTGGAGTCGGATCAGTTCAGCAATCTGCACAACAACTGGTGTCTCTGTGAACTATTGGCTGCTATTATTGTTCTGATTTCATATCAAGGCACTGCTGCATCGCACCTATATACTGAAATGCCAGAAAAACTGGTACAGATGAGCCTGGTGATGACTGGTGGTGACTCCAACATGGTACAGGGTTTGTTTAGCTGGCACTCCCTGGGACCCCTGGGACATCTACAATGTCTACGATCCACATCTGGGATGCCGTGGTGGTACACCAGTCTAATATTAGATAGGTCACTAATAGGACATGGACTCCACAAGCTTGTGGAAATATTCTGTAGGCAATAAACATCACAGTTCCTGCAGAACGCTACACAATTCTGTTGTATTCCGAGGTGCAGGATTTCTGCGTTTCAACAACTCGTTGCATGGCATCCCAGATGATGTGTTTGATAACGTTGAGATCTGGTGACTCAAGTGGGAATGATAAGACCCTCTAACCGTAACTTGGCATCTCTAGACGTGTGTGGTGGTGTGTTGTGCTGTTAAACGAGGTCAAACCTGTTAGACTGAATGCAGGACATGAACAGGTGTCATTTATCAGATAGGAGAGCATCCTGACCAGATGCATCACAATATTGCGTCCTGCCACAAGACCCTCCAACGAAATTGTGAGAGCAGCTGTGACGTTCGTCTGCACCTCTTTCCCCTCCCTCCAGGACATTCACAGTACCCACCCTTACTCGGAAAGCCCTCGGCATGGCAGGTGATTCTGTCCACCTTCTGCCCACCTTCTTCAGTCTGCTTCTATCAGGGAGGACACTGCGAAGTCTCCGGACTAAAACCAGCAAACTGAGTTACAGCTCCATCCACCAGGCTGTCAGGTTGCTGAAAACTCTGCCTCTGCTCACACAACTTTGGAGATATAAACATATATTTCATGTGTAGTGTTATGTTAAATGTTTAATGTTATGTTATTGTGCACCAGGGGTCTGAGAGAAACCCAGTATCAACCCTCTGAATGTCCTGTACATATTAAAGTATTGACAATAAAGCAGACTTTGACTTACAGGAGGCACATAGTGTTCACCAAAGATGTTTGTAGATGTACCAGGGGTCCCATGGAATGCCAGCTATACAAACCCCATACCATTATGGTGCCACCACCACCACCCTATTAATTTTGCATAGGCACGTCTGCACCAGTTTTTCTGGCACTTCAGTGTACAGTGTATTTCTGCAGTCCTATGTGCCCTCGGGAAACCTACCGAGCACTTCATATTTATATATGTTATATATTTACCCATTATTTTTTTGTGTACGTTTTTTTGTAAATCATTGCCGTTACATTAATTACAACCCAAATACATCTTTTTTTTCTATCCAACGTGTCCTGGAATGCAAATAATAAAATGAAGTGAAACTGAAATGATCGTCGTCGTACTTCCTCAGTATCGGTGGAATATTGTTCCACTTCTTGTAAGTGAAAACAGCGAGTGAACCTGCTTGGGGTGGGGTGGGGGCAAGTTATCTGCAGGAGCACTGAAAGAGACACACGCACACACACACACATATATAAAACAAACGGATATTTAAAAGCTCACTAATTAAATATCTCTCTCTTCCACACACAGGGGGGAACTGCCATGTTCCATACGCTATGTGGGTAACAGTGGGGAAGTTGGGAAAAACTAGTTCTCCTACACCGATAAGGTCATTTACCATAACTGATTACACTCAGCTAGAATGATGAGGATAATTAACACACACAAATTAAATGTCATTCACCACATTTCTGCCTTTAGAGAAAAGTCCCAGCCAGCACATGACCGACCGTTAATGTCATATCAGTGTTGAAACCATGTTTAATGTTAAACAGTCATAAAAGTCATAAAAGACTCTCAGACTTTTTCTTACCCGCCTAGTCCATCAGGGTCTCAGTTTGTCCAGAGCACACCCGGAATAACTGGGCACAACACAGAAACATCCCCCCATCCCCACCCCTGGACAGGGCACCTACATACACATTCACTCATACACACACCTAGGGGCAAATTGTAGCACATCCAACTCATCTAGCATGTTTTTTCAAGAAAAACCCACAAGGACACGAGGAGAACACATCAAACTGGTGGTCAAATAAAAGATAAAGATGCCTGCTGTGGTTAAAATATTCCAGGAATTTTCCTCCTGATAGTAGATGACCACCAGATTACAGAAATATGCTGGCTTGTTTGAGTAATAAGGTAACAGTACTGTATATCAGGGTTAGCTTCAGAAATGAGGTAGCTGTGGCTCAAGGTTCGGGAACTGGACTTATGACCGGAAGATTGTCGGTTCAATCTTTCAGACTGACAAGATACCTCCATCACATACCTTGGAGTCCATATCTCAACAAACTCATACAAATATTGATAATTAAATTTTACACCATTACTACCAAACATCAGAGATGATCTGAACCGATGGAACAAACTCCCACTGTCTTCAACTATCTTTTTGTCGTCATGACACCCGTTAACCCACCCCTGGGCTGGTTTTCCTCTCTGAACTCAGCAGTAAAAAACCCTGGATCAAATTAAGCACCCACAATATGGCGTGCCCAATTTTTTCCATTACTTTCTTTCTCATCAGTTACAGCATATTCGCCATTGGACCAACAACTCAAACCCTACCTGGATACATATAGAACAAACCATCTGCACAGACTTGACCAAACGAGACATTATCTTTAGAGACAAAAATCAATCAGAACCCATGAATGCTTCAAATATAGTACAATAAACACCACCCTCTCAGCCTGGTGGAAAGCAAACGCGATCCTCGACCTGCAACTCACCCTCGCGTGTAAATCCACCCCTATCTGGCACAACCCTATGTTTACTATTAACAATAAACCTATCATCTTTGTAACATGGAAAAGAAGAGGAATAACCAGTCTAGGAGAGCTCTTCAGTATGGCTCTCATGACCTTCGACCGTCTGGAACAGACATACAACCTACCACCAAACTGGCAATTTGAACACCTACAGCTCAAAAAGATCAAATCTATAAACACTGCTCACATCATATCAACACCACTTCACTACCAAAACAAATGGACTTCAGACGTTCAGACCAAAATAACTGGCAAACAATTTGTAACAACATATTCAATATGTCACCCAGTTCTAACATACAGCTAATCCAATACAAAACCCAATCTTTCCCACCGTAGCTCTGCTTGATGACCTTTCATCTCTATCAACCCCAAAACATCTGCATTCATTTATCCTTATTTCAACATCAGTGGCTTAAAAAATCATTTTACTCAACTGGAAAGACAAAACAAAATGATCAATAAAGTACAACTGGTACAATTTGCTAACTGAATATTAAATTTGAAAAAAATTTACATTTACCATAAACCATAATATCAATTATAACAATATTTGGTCATCATTCTTGCAACTTATCCAGAGCTGATCACCCCACTTAATATTATTATTATTATTTTGGCTCAATACCTACTATACACCACCACCCTCCATCTGTTGTTTTGTCTTGTCATATGTTGTTTATTTGCGCGTTTTGTAACCACCCCTTTACCTCAATATTCTGTATTAGTGCATAAATGTAAAAATAATTTAAAAAATTTTTAAAAAAGCACACCATTTTGAACCTTGACCTAGACAGGCTACATCTGGCCTCCAGTTACATCATCCAAAGAACCAGAATCCAAAGCTGCACTGAGCACAGGCTCACTCAATTTGGACCATCCTGGAAACACCGCCCTGGTCTGATGAATCTGGTTGATGCCACAAATCGCAGATATTTGCATTAGAACCTGGAATCAAGCTTGCGTGATCAGTTCAGGCTGGTGGAGGAGAAAGAATGGTGTGGGGAATGTTTTCTAAAGCACACATTGTCCACATTTGTACTTACCAGTGGCTATGTTTGTCATGGTAATGAGCCAGTCACTAGACCTGACTCCAATAATGCACCGTTGGGGCGGAGCTGGATCTTTGTGGATTTCCATTCGTCAACTGAAATCTTGCTGATGTGAATGCGTTTACACGTATGGTGGCCTGAGATGTGTACACCCACCAGACACCTAGCATTTCCAGGATACCACAAGCACTGTCAATTTGTACTGACAAATTGACCAAAGCTGCAGGTTTACCTGTCACACTTTCACTTTCCCATCACTGCTGTAATCATCACGGCAGCTTCCAGAGCAGGGGTGCGAATCTAACCAGTTCAACATTCAAACTGCCGGCCAAAAAAGCTCTGATCCACCAAAGCTTGGTCTCCACAAGTTCTTCTGTGGCACCAAGGCATTAGCAACAGGACCTTCTGTAGGATCAGACCAGACAAGTTAGCCTTCGCCCACACATATATATCACAGAGTCTTGGGTGTATATGACCCTGTCCTGTTTCTGGTCACAGGGAGTCGTTCCTTGGACCACTTTTGGTAGCTACTAACCAGTGTATACTGTGAACACCCCACCCAGGGTCCATTGTTTGTCTTGGCAGAGTCAACCATATTGCCCATTTTTCCATCTTTCAACACATTAACTTTGAGTACCGACTGTTGACTAGCTGGCTAATATGAGGTAGAGTTAAAAATAATCCACACTCTGGCTGTCGAATTTTTTATTAATTAACTTTAGACAGTATTTTGACATAATCGTTTTTTTTCAATACAACTTATCTATCTGTCAACAAGCCTTTATATTCCCTCATTAAAAATGTTGTAGACTGAACGCACTGCTGTCTTCACCAGTTCATCAGATGTCAATCTTTGTCCACTTAGGGCTTCTTTCAGGAGACCTATATGAACTGACATAACATGTTTAAACCTGCACAGCAGTGACTGGGGAGACAGAAACGTAGTATTGAAAGCGTTTATATGACAGTGTGACCTATAGAAGTTTTAGTACAACCGGATTGCGGAATATTTTTGGCTCTCCATCATGCATCCGATTTTCATATCCCATTTTATTCATTTCGCCGGCCAGTGGTTTTTATGTTATGGCTGATCAGTAGGGGTGTGAATCTCTCAAGTCTCTGGCGAATCGATTCGATTCCAATTTTTGTGGTCACGATTCGATTCAGAACCAACTTTCGATTCAGAAACGACTATTCTATTCACATGGTTTATAGATTTTGTGGCTGACAAGATGAAAAGACAACGTAAACAAATGGAACATTTATATAAAACAATACTTTTAGGTTACTTACTGTATCAAATCGTTTGGTATCATTTTATATTTATACCAAAAATAGGATTGTGATCAAATTCTGTAACTTAAATGCCCAGTATTAGGTTTGTTTAGCTGTCTGGATTTTTCTTAAATAAAATAAAAAACTATCAATAAACAAATAACTTAAAATATATAAATACAAAAGTAAACAGACTCCAGTCTACCACAGTGTATTAACCTTTAACTGTAAATAAAACAGACTTTAAAGTCATAGTTACTGCATTACTGCAGGTATATTTTGTATCATTATGTCTGAATGGGCTCCTCTAGCAAGGTCGTTGGCTAACTAGCTTTTTGTATGGTGGCCTAGACAGCCCTCTTCTACAGTCGCTGAGTGGACCCGTAATGCAATATGCAGTATGCTCAGGAGTAGGAGCTGCATTTTTAATCAAAACCGAATTGCCAGGACTAGGATACGTGTTTTTTTTTTTCAGCACCCCTACTGATCAGTACACATTAAGGATAGTAAAGATTTAACTGGACACATTAGCAGATGTAAATCGCTATGGGAAATGATGGGAGAGGCTCTTTATCACAGCTCACTGAGCTGTAAAGAGCTGGGCAGGGCTCTGGGTTCTGTGGTAACCACTGGAGAGAGATACGGAGAGTTAAACACAAGAGCATCAGATTGAACTACACACACTCGTACGCCTTTCGGGTCACTGGGCGCGGCATTCGTACAATAAATGTGTTCATTTTCCGTGAGGAATAAAACTGAATGAGAAATACGTGACGGTTCCCTGAGGAATGTTTCTCAAGTGCAAAAGACTTGTTTAAAGCAAGATAAAAAGAACCAATAAACCCCTCTGACCCCGGAGTGCCTTCCACACTCGAAATCGTATCTCACCAAATGAGGTCAGATGACCGTTTCACAATTGCCATAAAATGATAAACAGAAGCATGGAAACACACCCACTGATAACAGCATTTTATTTTTTTAACCCCTAATCAATAATAAATTCAGAGGGACAGGTATAGCCCTGTGAGTCAGATCCCAAGAATCTGGAATAAAATAATACAGGAGGAAGGGTAGCTAAAAATTTTGGTGTGGTGACAAAAAATGGGGCAGGGGAGAAAAAAAAAAAAACAATCAAAAAAAAAAAGACAAACAGGAAGAGACATCTTAGTGTTTTTGTATGTTGTATGTAAACAATAAAAATGCGTCGTTTTGGTTTGGTTAGGAGAAGTAATTTCGAGGAGAACGTGTGATTGAACAATGATAATATTTACCAGTCTGAATGAGAGGCCACGACTGTCCCTGCCTTTATAACAGAAGCTAAACTGTAGCAAGTGTGTGGGCATTCAGTAATCCTGATCTTAAGGGACTGGACTTGGACTTCACATTTTTAACAACAGAAGTGAAATTTCCAGAGGTGAAGGTCAAATCAGTCAGCAAATTTACACAGCGAGAGAGAGAGAAGGATTGAAAAAGAGAAAGAGAAACAAAGAGAGACAAAGACAGAGAGAAAGAGAGAGAATGATGGGCAGAAACAGACAGAAAGGCAGACAGAGACAGACAGACAGAACAAAAATGCAGAGACAGAAAGACAGGGATATATAAAAGGCATAGAGGAGAAAAAAGAAAAAACAACGAGGCAGACAGAGAATGTACAAACAGATAAAAAAGGAAAGGGACAGAAGCAAAGATAGAAGCAGACTAAGAGCGAGAGAGAGAAAGAGCGCGAAAGAGAGAGAGAAACAGAGAGAGAGAGCGTGAGAGAGAAACAGAGACACAGAGAGAGAGAGAGTGAGCGAGAGCAAGCTGCTCAACCACCAGTTCCTGCCTGTTATACAATTCTGTTTGAACTCCATTTGTCCTGAAAGCGTCTCCTCAAACAGACTACACATCCATGTCTCCATCATCTACAGCCTCTTACAAGATGTCGTCATTTACTCATTACTTCCTCTTCTTACTGATTTACCACATTTCCACCTGAGACAGACTGGGGGGTAAGACTTTCACAAAATACAACACAAACCTAAGATTATTATAACAAACAAACAAACAAAAAAACAACGTGGACCAAAACTCCACTATTATTATATAACAGAGCAGAGGCGAAGCTGCTCCGGTCTCAGTGCCATGTAAACAGAGGACAAGTCCATTCTCACACGAGTGAACTATTCTTACAGTGACGTATCTGTTATGTCCTGAATGATACTTTTGGTTGGGGCGGTGGTCACTGAAGTGGCAGAAAAACTGGTACACACTGCTGGAGGCTCTGTAACAGTATGGGACTGCTGGTACATCTACAAACGTCTCTGACAGGTGAACACATCGAAATGGCATACTACATACTACTCACATACTACCCTAAAATCTGCCAAAAGGTAGTATGTAGTATGCAGTATGTGACCAGACTGGAGCTCTGTAGTGTACTACAGGTACCCGGATGTCGTACTACTCCGGTCAGATTCTCTAGTCTACAGAGGAGCTGTCTTTGTGTTGTACTACATCCCGGCCTCACTGCCTCCGCCTACTTCACTTTACATATATTAACATTAATATGAAAGTCATTTATTTAAATATATCTTAAACAGTAAACAGTCTGGGTAAAACTGTAGTTACTTTTACCAGGTTAAAAAGGAGCATTTACATTTAAAACTTGCATTTAAATGCAAAAAGAAAGCAGTTACAGCCGTTTTGGACCGCATACTACAGACGCTAAGTTGTAGGCAGTATACAGTATATACTACTGTAGTATGTAGTATAGTAGTATGCCGTTTCGAATACAGCCTGCGTGCTTATCCTTTCTGACGAGTTACACCTGCTCACGTCCTAAAGTCCTTCGGACAGGTTTGGACAATGCGCCACCACACACTTCTAGAGACGGCGAGTCGCCCGAGTTAGGGTTTTTCGCCGTTTAGACTAGATCTCTGAATTGTGGACCGTTTCTGCTGGAGGTTTGGCATCTCACACACATGTTGGAGTCCATGGCCCATGTGAGGACGCACCAAGGATTCGACAGGTGTATCGGGTTTTTCTGGTACTTCAGTGTATTTATTAATCCTGTGAGAGGCTCGTGTCACAGGTTGACACCACTGCACTTACGCAGGGTTATAGAGGAGAACACACCCACAAACCTCAATCATCATCAAGGTCTGTGGCTAGTTCCTAAAAATATAACAGCTCGGCCTTGTTTTTCCTCTTTATCGTTTTTAGAGCAGTGTTCAGTGTCATGGAAAGGAAATCCAGAGCAGAACCAAACGCAACACGACGCAAAGCCTCTGTGATGCGGTTACTGATTTACAAGATGCCGTAAGCGTTTGGTCTGGAAGCTGATTGGTTAGAGCACATTGCACATCTACAGACTGAAGTAAAGGATGTCAAACAACACTACGAGGTCATGCAGGAAACCGTTTAACTAAAACAATCTTGGATGCTGATGATCATTAATTAACAAGGAAAAGTTGATATGCAAGTAGTAGTTCAGGTTGGATTTTCAAGATGGAAGTCCAAATCCACTCGCTCTCTACAAGGCCGTCTCTAGTCAGACTGAGTAAACTGTAAAGAACAGGATGTAAAGAGGGAGTAAAAAAAACCAAAAACAACAACAACAAAGACGAGGATTTTTCATTACTAAAGCCAAATCGTCCCTGCTACATGCACGTCTCCTCTACATCCTGTCCCGTATCCCTGCGCGTGTCATCAGTGACATGAGGTATAAAGCGATCGGCTATGAGGATCGTTACTGTTAAACAGCCATACGTGTACCCTAGGTTGCTACACACACACACACACACACACACACACACACACACACACACACA
>JAOVVF010034224.1:5000-25171 GCA_028565595.1 Duopalatinus emarginatus | reverse complement strand
CACTTTTTCTTGCTACTCAAAGGCCTGAATGGTTGATTCATTTATTATTGTTATTTTATTTTCAAATTTATTAGACTTTTTTTTTTTTTTAATTCGATTTTGCATGTCTGCAATATTTATATAAGTGTTATATAAGTGTTGCTTGTTCCATATTCAATGTTAAAGCAAAACTTGTATAGGTCTATATTAAAAGGTTCATTTGTTCAACGTTGGCCAGCGGCTTTGCTTAATTTTAAATTTTGTCCCACTGTGTATTTGAGTTTGACAGTCCTGGTGTAGGCGATTTTACCACAGGTGGCCAGCATCATGAGGAGATACTTTAGATAAAAAAAGTCAACTTTGCCAAAAAAAAAAAAAGGCAATTATTTTAGGAAGGTGATGTTTAGATCTACAAGCAGGTGTACCAAGAGCAAGGCTAAGGCAAAGTCAATCACAGAATATAAGACTCACTTATACAGAAAGTAAAAGAGAGAACACAGAGAGATACTCTGCAACTGGCAGGAGTCCAAGGGAGTGCTTCGTTTGCTAAGGTAGTAATTGATGTGATTGTACTCAGGTGTGCATGATCAGTGTTTGGGTGACCATGAACAGGTGCACTGCTGGTAAGTGGACTTGGGGGCCATGTTTATAGGCCCCTGGGTGCTGGGGGAAATCACATTTGATGTGGGTTGCAGCTTTATGACACACAGGTTAAATAATATAGTTTAATTTATATAGAATCTTTCACAATATGAAGGATGCTGTACTTAGGAGTTTCAAAAAAGATGTGGCATCAAAAGTCCTGAGCCCAAAGATCATTGTGATAGGAGAAGGGAAGACCAGGTACAAGTTAGCAAAGGGATTTTATAGTTAATACTCTAGATAACTGGTGGCTAGTGAAGTTGCTGTAGAACAGGCGTAATTGTGTACAGGGTTGTTTGGTGAGTGTGAGGACAGTCGCTGCTGAGTTTTTGACATATTGATGACGATTGAGCAATGAAGCAGGAATACCATGAAAGACACAGTTGCAATAATCAGTATGAGAGAAATGAAAGTATTGACCAACTTTTTGGCAGCAGATCATTAATGGCAGCAGGAAGATTGTAAAGGAATGCACGAATCAGCTGTTTCTAGAGGTCACCATTAATGCATTTGGTTATTATTTTCTGCATAGTTGCTGCAAACTGGAAAAATGCTCATCTATGATCTCTGATTTCATAATCATTGCAGATGTTGTTCTCACTCCTTAAATCTGTTAGTGAGGTTTGGTTCCAATTGGCACACTGTTTGCTCAGTGATTTCATCCTGAAATACAATCAAAAAACAAGGTCCCATGCCAATGTTATATTACAATGATAAATGACCCGTGATAATGCTATAGCAAACTAATGCTTTTACACAAGGATGAAGAGTCCAGGGCTATGTGAAGAGTCCGAAGTCATTTTTCATATATAACCAACACTGGGTTTTAACATCGTTTCACTGATTTTCAAGTTTGCAATTAGTCTGTAGTCAATTCTGAAACATGGCGAAATAATAAAAAACATTGCATCGTTTCTTGTGAAGTAAATGCTACTTGTGAAAAAAGAACACCTATTTTCATCAATTAGAACTTTTTTTTTGCCCTTTCATGCATTGCCTATGCATTGTGTATGTTGGGTTTTTGCAGGTGAAAACTTATCTGTAGGCTATGTAGTTGATTGGTATTCATTTATATGCAAGTTTTAAACTGAAATATCAATGTGATCCATCAGGCCACTGCTGGTCAGTAACACCTCTGCATCAAGCTCACTGCTGTAACTGATGAGGTCAACATAGAGATGTTAATTAGAGAATGAACAGAATGTGTATTCAGACCAAAATCCCAATTATGGTAGGAGTACATAATTAATTTGACATTATGGGGACATGTGGCTAGTTGGAGTGAAGTCAACAGCTTAAAAATATGATAAAAGATTTTATTTGTCACATGCATTACAGTAGAATTAGTTTCATTGCATATCCCAGTTTCTTAAAGTCAGAGCACACTGTCAGTCAGGATACAGCATCCCTAGAGCACAAAGGGATATGTGCTCAAGGACCCAACAGTGGCAGCTTGAGGGTGCTGGGGCTTGAATCTAAATATGCAATGAACTCACAATTAATGCCAGTGCAAAACAAAAAATCTCCATAGCATACTATAGTCTCCAAAACAGTCATCCAATTTCAGACACAAGCTGTAAGGGAAGGGGGAAACCTGATGGGTCATATCAGCAACATGGCAGCCATCTTGAATGCTGCCATCTTGGATTCAACTTAATTTTCACAAATGCAAAGGTACATGACACATTAAACAGATACAGAATTTCACCAGGAAAACAGTGGTGTGTTTACTTACTTTGAGACTGTATTTAAGGGTGGACTAATTCATAAAATGCATTAAAAGTTAACTCTGTAACTGAGAGTGCACAGGATAGAAGCGTATATCCATTAACACAGCCGTCTCTATAGTCCAATTCCTTAGATGGGGGATCTAACCTCTGGGACTTTTCTTCCTAGCTGATAATGAGAATTCAAACATGACTGGATGACAGCTTCTGTTAACTGTCATGAATGGCTGACGGACTCGTAAGTAGTCCTACTGGTGCAATCACATAGCATACAACAGATAAACCCTGAAAACCACAAGAGGCTCCACTAGGCACACAGTGTAAGGATTAATAAACTGCAACAGCAGTAACACCAGGTGGAATTAATTCATGTCTTACACAATGTTCTCTTGACTAGAATTGGCTTCATCTATATTTATATTTTTTTAAGCTAAGAAAGTACACTCAGTCTGCTTTTATAACCTCACTGATTATTTTTTTTTTTCCTCACCACTCCGGCTATGTACTAGTTGATGACCAGATGGGGCACATTTTTGTCTTCTTCCTGATCTCCACTCACACCTCATGTTTGGGTGGGTGCGTGATGTTTGTCTGAAAGTTACCAATAGACAGGTACACTGGTCTTTCAGTTACTTTTCTTTTTTACTCAGTTATCACTCTTCATAATCAGAAACTAAACATTTTTACAGGTAGAAGTCATTTGACTAATAACGTTAGAGCTAACCACAGTGGTCCAAGGCAGTTTTAAAAAACCTAATCAAGTGATTAATGTACTCATGTACTCAATGAAATGAACTCATTGCATGAACATGTGAACCCTGTCCACCAGAGTTCACACATTTAATCACTTTGTTTTTTCACTTAATTTTTTGGGGGTGTTTTTTAGTGCCATGTTACACTGTGCAATTTCAGTAGCTGCCCATCAAAGTTGCTGTTCTATTGTCTCACAGTTCACACCAGGACACACCAGGTCATCACACTCTTATGTGTGATAATAACTGTCACTGCTCATGGAAGGCTTTCCACTAGAATACAGTTCAGTTCATTTACTTCATCATTCAAATCAATACCGAGGTCAGGCACTCATCTGAAGGTCTGAGGTGCAATTGGGTTTGCAGTTCATTCCAAAGGTGTTCAGTAGAGGTTCAAAGGTCCTATCTGGTACAATCTATTTATACCATACCATATGGTACAGGATGCTTGGTTCGGTTCAGGATGTTCTGTGTTTAGCTGTAACCATTCACATTAATGTGCATTTATATTTTTAAACAATAGAGACAGATATATTTCTGTGTGTAGAAGTATTATTAATATTAATATTACTCCATGATGGTGCCGTAACTTAGCAACCGACTTTGGACATGCTGCCTTTTAATTATAGTGTAGTGACTGCAAATCCTGAGAGCTTGGGGACCCTTCCATGTCCTTCAGACCCCCTGTTTGGGAACATTTCTGTTTTCCAGTGAACTACAGTAGCTATGGGCAGAGATGCTGAATGTGATTATGCATCCAAATGTGAGTGGAGTGCAAAAACTACTCCTTATGGTGTTCAAGCAACCCTGCTAATTTAGATCAAATTCATCAATAACAATAACAAAGCGATAGCTGATTTGATCTTAACATATCTGCAACAACACTACGGCTAAATATGTTCTAGATAATACAGATTTAAACACATCTTGCCATTCATAAAATGTACAAGTTACCACTGTTACCACTGTACAAGGCATCAACCGTTGCACTTACCACCAATTGCTAGATATCTAGGGTGACTGAGAGTTATTTAACAGTGACTGACCACTTTATAAACCTACATACTGCCTTTCAACATGTGGCCATATTCACTTATTCACTTACTTAAATGTGCACTGTAGAGTTTAAATATCAATGTGATCCATTAGGCCAATGTTGGTCAGCCATATAATTTTTACCTTGTGGAGACAACATGTGATTGATTTTCTGTATTAGTTCAATATTTTACATCCAATATACTTACTCTTTGTGTTTTATTTAACAGACTGAACTGTTTTCATTGAACATCTTTTAAAGCAGACATGTTGCCCAGTAGAAAGCCAGTGCTGATATTGGCTTTTATGGTTTTATGTAAATTGTGTGTTTTATAGGTAGGAAAGATTAACTCTCATTGGACAACAGTTATTTCGATACATCATTTTGAACCCTACCTGAATGCTGTGCTTCTCTAGGAAAGAAAGGTGTGAAAGAGATAAAAACCTCAACTTTTTTTTGACTGTGCTTCACCTACCCTACTTGGAAATGCTTCTCCCACATGATGATTGGGAATTCTCTCAAATGGGGTGAACCCTGTAACCAAGTGTCAATCACTGCAACAGTCATGAACATGACTGATATCTCAAACTAAAATTCATCAGCATCAGTCAGACAGAAGGGCTCAGAGCTACAGTAGCATTATTTCAGAACTTGAAAAAAAGTTGTAATTGGTTAAATTGTAAATAAATATAATATTTTATATATACAGTAAATAAATTTGTAAAATTATTTTATAACTTTTTTGTTAATCTATTCTCAAAATACCAAATTATTATTATTATTATTATTATTATTATTATTATTATTATTAAGAAAACCTGGAAGCTTTTAATTTTCTTACCGAGGAGAGCACAGTGAGAATAACAAGTAAAAACAGATAAAAAATTGTCTAGTATGTTTTTGTTACTCAATTTAACCTACAACTGTTGACTTTAAGCTCATTTGACTAATATTGCAATCAACCACAGTGGTGTATAGGTAGTGCTACTAGTATTCTTTTGATTGCTGCTATTACCTCTAATGATCAGATGCCATGCAAAATTTCATTGTACCTGCATATAATTACAAAGATTATATTCTAAAGGTAGATAGGTGTAAAAACTTCATCCAATTAGATACTCACTGCCGCCACCACCATCAGGCACCAGTGAATGAAAGGGTATAGATTTATTTAGTATTTGTTGTAATAAACAAGCCAATAGAAACACTCCACAAAGATAGCAATACTTTGTGTGTGTGTGGGTGTGTGTGTATTAATAATGGAGAGTGTGGTGGAGTGCGTAATTTGTATTAAAACTCATGCTGTCTCAAAGGATTTCCTATTTGTTGTTCTATTCCCCAAACAAATGTCATAATTGAATAGTTTGTCTCGGTGCATTTGACTTTGGCTCTCCAAGTTCTTACTATCTCCTGAGGACTGCATGTTCTTCTCTTATTGAAATGATTTCAATCTCATGTAGTGCTTTATGGTGATTAATGCAAAGGGGGCAAAGGCCAGAAACCCAATTGCCTTTTTTTTTCTTCATAAAACCCTTAACCTCACATTCCCACTTCAATTCTTCCCTCGTGTGCAGACTTATTAATTTCACCTATTATTTTACTGTTCCTGAATAATTTATATTAGTTACGAAATAATATGCTTTAGGATGAATAATAAGGGGGTTAAGCTCAAGGATAAGGAAGGATAAGGATAACCATAGAGAAAAACGGAGTATGCTTTAAAGGATACACTTTAACTATTACCTCTGGTAATGAGATGCCATGCAAAATTTCATTGTACCTGCTTATAATCACAAAGATTATATTCTAAAGGTAGATAGCTGTAAAAACCTCATCCTATCAGATACCCACTGCCACCACCACTATCATGCACCAGTGAATAGATGTACAGATTCAACTTTATTGTCATTGCTCAGTACAAGTACAAGGCAACGAAATGCAGTGAGCATCTACCAGAAGTGCAAATGTGCAAGTCAGAGCGCAAATACGTAAAACTGTGCAATTTTGCAATAGTGCAATTATGACAGAGTGTGATAAATAAATGTAATAAATAGGGATATGTGGATATAAATTTTAATAATAGATTTAGAGTACTGAATAAATATGTACAGTGGTTAAATATAACAATATTTAAAATACGCTCCAGTGAACAGTGAGCGTATTGTGTTAGATTAGTCCAGTGTGTGTAATGTGGTCAGTAGTTGTCCTGTTGTAGTGGGTAGTTATGTGTTTATTGAGGAGTTCAGTAGTGTAACAGATAATGGAAATAAGCTGTTCCTGACCTGAGTGGTACTCCTGTATCTCTTACCAGAGGGCAGGGGGTTATACAGGGTGTGACTTGGGTGGTAAGAGTCCTTGATGATGCTGCATGCTCTACGCAAACAGTGCTGGTGGTGGAGGTCGCTGATGGAAGGTAATTGTGTGCCTATGATGTGCTGAGTGCTCTTGACCACCTTTTGCAGGGCCTTCCTGTCAGCCACAGTGGTGCTTCCATACCACACTGTCACACAGTTAGTCAGAACACTCTCAATGGTGCATGCTGCCAGGTACTGGATCTCCTCCCTGTAAGACGATTCAGTGTTGTCACTGATGTGACCGAGTACCGTGGTGTCATCTCCAAATGCAATGATGATGTTAGATCTGTGCAGTGGCACGCAGTCATGAGTAAACAGAGAGAAGAGCAAGAGACTCAATACGCATCCTTGTGGTACGCCGGGGTTTAGAGTGAGGCTCGAAGACATTTGATTGCCCAGCCTAACTGACTGGGGTCTGTTTGTAAGGAAGTCCAAGACCCAGTTACACATGAGGTTGTTGATTCCGAGGTCACAGAGCTTGGACACCTGTCTGAATGAATGACTGCATTAAAGGCGGAGCTGAAATCGATGAACAGCATCTGAACATAGCTGTTTTTGTTGTAAAGGTCGGTGAGGGCAGAATGAAGAGCAGTAGAGATGGCATCCTAAGTCCCTCTGCCATTTCTCAGTCAAATGACTGAGGACCAGTTTCTCAAAACACTTCATAACGATGTGTGTGAGTGCAATCAGACGGAAGTCGTTCAGATCTGTTGCAGCAGTGCACCTAGGAACTGGAATGATTGCCGATGTCTTCCAGCATGTGGGGACAGTAGCCTGGGCTAATGACAAGTTGAAGATGCCAGTGAAGACCTGGGCCAGCTGTCCAGCGCACGCCCTGAGGACACGTCCACGGGGATGCCGTCAGGGCCAGCAGCTTTCCATGCGTTTGCTCTTCTAAGCACTAAACATAACTCTGCCATGGAGAGTGTGACAGTGGCAGTGATGTGGGGGAGTCCTTTAAATGAAGGGGTATTATGCTGCCTGTTGCCGTGCTCAAAACGAGTGTAAAATTGGTTAAGCTCATCTGGAAGAGAGGTGCTGCTGTATGCAGGGGTTTGCGGGGGAGGTTTTTAGTCCACATGCGGTGTGGGTTGGAGATGTGAAAGTGCTCCTCAACAGACAGTTTGTAGGTGTGTCTGGCTCTCCTAATCTCTCTTTTCAGGTTGGCCCCGGCTGTGCTTGTATGCCGCAGCACCACCAGATCTGAAAGCGAATGTAAATACACAGTTACATGAGGTTGTAGCTGGCATGATTCTAGAGCTGAAGCCAGCAAAGTATGCAACACATATTATATAGGCCATAGATTGTGCACCTGAGGTTAAGACTAGAAAAATACTGTTAAAGTTCAACTTTTCATATCAAATTTATTTGCTGAAGATAATTGCATCACCTCTTTTCTGTACTTTTTTTCAAAAGTAAAGTATTACATATGCTGCTTATTATTAATCAGATGCACTTGGCTAGTACACTCTCCATTGTTTAGCCATTATGGATGATTATGGATGTTTCTAAGGTACTAACCTAAGGTAGTCGGCTCACATGCTCGCTACTGTTTTTATCTAAATTGGCTGTAAACCTTCTATCATGTAATAATGCTTAGTTAACAATATAGTAGGAAGATAATTTCAAGTCCTTATGGGTTTTAGAAGTGAAAAAGTTTTTCCACTTGGATGACATTCATTTGTATAGTAAGTTCGATTTTGTCCCGTTGTGACTGTTATGCACCGCATTGATCTGACACAGCATTTTATTAAATTAAACCAGATGCATTAGCATTTGTTATAACACACAAGTCAATAGAAACACCCCACAAAGATAGCTTGTGTGTGTGTGTGTGTGTGTGTGAGCGTGTGTGTATTAATAATGGAGAGTGTGGTGGAGTGCGTAATTTGTATTAAAACTCATGCTGTCTCAAAGGATTTCCTGTTTGTTGTTCAAACAGATGTCATAATTGAATAGTTTGTCTCGGTGCATTTGACTTTGGCTCTTCAAGTTCTTAGTAACTCCTGAGGACTGCATGTTCTTCTCTTATTGAAATGATTTCAATCTCATGTAGTGCATTATGGTGATTAATGCAAAGGGGGCAAAGGCCAGGAACCTAATTGCCTTTTTTTTCTCCATTAACCCCTTCACTGCTCCTGAATAATTCTTATTAGTTACCAAATAATATGCTTTAGGATGAATAATAAGCGGTAAAACTAAGGATAAGGAAGGATAAGGATTACCATAAAGGAAAATCAGAGTATGTTTTAATATTCAAGTGCACTAAGTATACATTTTAACATTGTCTGAAGATTGTAAGCTCAAAACCATGTTACAGACTTTTCTGGCCAGGAGATAAGCCCAGTAGAGAAAAATGTGTGGCATACTTTGACAAGGAAAAATCACAGTGACCAGTAGCCAGTCACAGTTGTCTATGAGCTCATGCATGCAAAAGGGGGCAGATAGCTTTATGTGTTGCAACATGAGCAGTATTTCTAAAAGATGCATTTTTTTTGTTTTCACATGTTTTGAAGGAGGCATGTTATAGCCTTTGCCCTCACTCTTTGTAGCTGTTGTATGATAGGAGAGAGCTGGTAGGTGGGAATTTAAGAAAAGCTGAACAAATTAATAAATAAATATATAAATTTGCAATTGCTGATTACCGTTTATAACATGGAAGGGCTCAACCCTCTGAATTTGCAAAACTACAGCTTCTGGTTGGAGTGTGTACTGATGGCCTTATGACCTGAGACAGTGACCTCTTTGGTGTAATGTGAACACTGTAAGTATTGTCTGTATGCTAAAATTAGCGTAACAGAGATGTGGTCTGAGTAGCGGCTGTTACGCGCTAGGGATGTTTGTGTAAACAACATCCAGTGCGTTCGCCCCTCTTGTTGCACAGTCCACATGATGGAATTTAGGGAGCACAGAGTTCTCATAGTTGAAATCTCCTGTAACAATAAACAGTCTAACAATGTGTGTGTTCTGCTTTTCGCTAATAGCTCACAGAGTGCCTCCTTACATTCATGCTGGGGGGAATGTACTGCACACTCTGATCATAAAGACTGTGGTTTGTTCCTGTGGGAAATAATATGGCCTGCACAGTCATAAACTCCACCAATGATGAGCAATACCCAATAAACTAGAACAAAGCTCTTGCATTATACCTTACCACACAAGAGCTGCATTCCTGTCAGCATGAAACGAGGCAAGTCGTCTAACTGGATGGTGGCATTGGAGACCAGGCTAGACAAAAGACCTGACCAACTTGCCCCCCGCTTGCCCCTCTTGCCATGATTCCACTCCCTCAAACACAACTTACAACATTTCCTGCCCAGGCTACTGGGCTACTCAGCCAATGCTGAGGATGGGAGCCCTGGTCCCCCAGCAAGCTGAGAACTTCAGAGTGCTTCTCCAACAGATAATCCTGGAAGTCGATTGTTGGATGATTACTATACTACTTCTTTTTCTTTCTTTCTTCTTTTCAGTCACCTGATCTTGAAAGTGAACTATTTGCCTACTGTGTTTGCACACAGATAAATGTGACCTCTGCATTTAACCCATCCGTGCAGTGAAACACACACACACACACACACACACACACACACACACACACCAGTGAACACTAGGGGGCAGTGAACACACTTGCCTGGAGCGGGGGGCAGCCCCAAACCACAGTTAGGTGCCTTGCTCAAGGACACCTCAGTCGTGTCTTGCCCTGGGTGGGGATCGAACCCACGACCTAGACAATGCTATCCTTTGTGGTCTTAAGAAGAATAGATTGCTTTTAAGAATGTTTTCTGAGTCCCTGATTTTCTTGGACTACACATTCTAGTGAGCACTTTCCACTTAATATCTCTGTATGGTAAAAGCTGATTCCTTTGTGCACTATTTGGGATTTTTTTTTATTTTTTTTGCATGTCACATTTTATTTCTTTTCTTATTTTGGTTGTCCTTTTAGTTTATTGTCATGAAGAATGCTTTGGCTGATTATTTTTTCATTTGTAGCAAGGAAACACAATGTACACTGTTAGTCCTGCAGACAACAGGATAGTTTGTGGTTCCATTTACAGGGAAGCAATTGTAAAGTAATGATACGTTTTTCTTTTCCTCACCCCAAGACAATGGTGGCAGTATTTCATTCTGGATACTTACTTAATCTGATTTTTGTCAGCTCAGTTTGTGCAATATAGATATTTCCCTGCTTATGATTCTCATTTAGTATAAACAAAGACAAATGGTTTATTCATCAGAAGAGACTAAGATTTCCACCATTTCAAGTTTAAAGAGAGAGTGTGGGAGTGCATATTAATATCATCAGCTGCAGTTGGAAACTGGCAGGTATACTTGTAGAAACTCAGGTGATGGGCTTTTAGGTGACTATATAGTAATGGACGTTAAAAATCCATTGCAGTACAATTTTTATATAATTGTTTTCACAAATTGGTGGCCTACTGTCTACTTGACCCATATAATTTAATTGTCAGTGATCTGCTCCTCACAGTGATCGAATAAGTGATGGAACAGCATCAGCAACATTTACATTATTTATAAGGTTTTATATTTGATACTGTCTTGGAGGCATTTAAGTCAAAGGTTTAATTTTCTTTTTAATGTTTGACCACCATTTTTTCCCTTTTTTTTCTGTTTGGCATTCCATTTTAAATTGTTATTTGATGTTAACTAGGCACTTGTCCAATGGTAGTCAATTTTATGTAAATATCATAAACATTTACTGAAACAGAAAGCAAGAAGAACCTTGCAAGTTTGCTCAAGGGCATGTGAGATGGAGAAAAATGGCAGGGCTTTAGATATGAGGGAGTTTAAAACATCTCTCCAAACTCTACAGTATATGGTTAATATTTTAAATAGCTTATCTACTATTTCATTGGGGGGTAAAAATACTAGTGTTTACTATTATTAGGTGAATATTAGGTCTCATGCAAAAATTCATAAAGGCATGTCTATTATGCCAGATATTATGTAACCTTGGTAAATTTCGGATATTTACTGTATAATTATTATTTGTTATATGCATATAATGGCTGTTAAAACACAACATAGATGTTTCTTCTCCAGTTTCTGAGACAAACTTCGGCTTCTTCTTCTCTGAAACAGCTTGTGCTTTTATGTTGCTGACAGCTCACTGCATTCTGTAGTTCACTATTTTCGCTTTGGGATTATTTGTTCCATTCTTCTTTCGTCTCTGCAGTCCAACCACAAGTTTAGACCACCAAGAGCAAAAACAGGGTTGCACAGTTGAGACAAAGTGCTTTTGTAATAGAGACTGACTGCTTTATTTTTACTCAGAAGAAAATTTGATATGCCTTAACTATACTTTGTCACACACATGGGATTTTAAAAAATGAGAAGATTAATTACAGCAGGATGTAATCATGTGTGTAGTTTGGAGTAAATTACTGCACTGCAGTGCTGGCCATTGGCCTTTCCACTGCCAGCACACATTTTACATGTTAAATCTGTACTCCTGTGGGAGCAGCTGCAAATAGACATTAAGTGCACACTATACATATGTAACATTAAGCTTTTTGTAAGGTGAGAGTCAGAAACCTCCCCGAACAGGATGTGGACAAAAATGCAGGTACTTGAATATCAAACTAAAAAACTAAGTCCAGAGCACAACCCAAAAGCAAAGTCAGGAACATGAGCTAGAGTCTAACAATAGGTAACCAGTAGGTGTGGCTTGGCACTGATAACATGGCTTGCTAGCAGTAATACTCCACATCAAACACATTAAATAAAATAAAACAGGTACAGCACATTAAACACAAGCATAAACACAAAACAGGTGGAAAACACAGTAACATGGCTGCATGCAGCCATCTTGCTTGACCGCCAGGGGTTCTGGGAAATGTGGTCTGCCATTGTATTCTCTATAACTTCCTGACCAATCAGGTAACAAATTGGTTGGCAAGTGAAAAAAAACAGTGCTGGTAATGAATTTTAAAGGTTAATTATGATATATATAGGGGGAAAAATCAATACCAATATTAAAATGTCTATTTTGGGGATAGTCATCAGTGCATTATGTGAACACACCTATCATATGGCTGCTAAGACAAATAACCTCCTAATTGCAGTAGTCTTTGTTTAATATTTATTTACTTTACAGTATGTGTCAGTGCTTTTTCTGTAAAAAAAAAAAAATGCAAAAAATGCCCAAAAGTGCTCTGCAGTGATAAATGATGATAAAAATCTCTAAGGATAAGAGTTATAATTCCCAAGCTGTACATACAGAAGGCAGATTTTTTTTCCAGAAATTGCACGGGACAAGAAAAATGATGATACAAGCAAAACATTCGTCCCCAGATATGGGACTAATCGAGTGATGAAGCTGAGAACCAGGATAGCTTCTTCAGTAACAGACCCACTGGAAAGAGATGATAAGATTAAAGGAAAAGACAGGATTTTTTTTGATTGTTGGTATATGTTCTAACTTTGATATATTTAAAGTTGATATATGTTCTAACTTTAATACAGTCTATAGTCTTGGTTGGTGCGGTACAGTGGTAACATCATTGGCTCTCATGTGAGAGACCTGGGTTCGATTCCTTCTGGATAAGGGTGTCTGCTAAATGCCATAAATGTAAATGTCTATAAAATATTTTTGCATATCAGAAATTCTCATTTTAAATGTTACGTCTAGGTCATGTTTAAAAAAAATGTCTGGGCAGAAACACACTATGGCCTACAAACATGGCTTCTGCCACCTCCAACTCACAGCACACTCATTTATAAAGACACTTACCCTCCCCAGAATATTACTATGACACACATTCACAATCACAGCCATTCATCTCTGTATAAATGGACTTTAAATGTCTGCTCATTGCAAAATATCACTCAGTACACATGTGTATCTGGATAGTCTTGCTCTCTGATATTCTGTTAGTTGATCGCCTGACTCTGCCTACCCATGTTTATACTTCTGCCTCTTGTTTTAGAATTTGTCTGCATTCTTTTATAATAGATTCAGTGATTGCACCCAGCTCTGTCTCTTGTCAGGTCCATGACAATAGTTTTCTTGTACAATTTTAGGTTGCACAATTGCCTATGTATATTAGTAAGTCGTCTTATATGAAAAAAGTATAAACAGTGAATGTTTGCAGGCATGACTTCTTATCATGTTTGCTTGTATGAAATAGCACATGTTCACCAGAATTTAATTTTGTGTGAAACTGGCAAGGATATAGAAAACTTTGAGGCATTAATCTTCGAAAATGCCAGTTTCAGAATTTCCTTGTTTATCTTTTTTTTTTCTGTGCGCATGCATGCTGCCCAAAGCCCATTCCAGTGGTACACACAAACAGATAACATTGTATGACCATCTGTTTTTCCCTCATTTCCCTCCAAATGAATCTGGATTTTTTTCCATGAGCCTGAATCTTTAATACCTTCTTCTTCTAAAAAAAAATGTTTTTGTTATTTTTTTTTTATTAATCGCTTATTTTTAGTAAAAAAAAAAATGTAAAATATTTTATTCAGGTGTACAAGATTTAATATGTAGCTGATTGGCTCATTGTGCAACTTTTCTTTTTAAATTTTTATATTGTCATTCTGTACAATATTCGTCACTGTTAATGTTTTGTTGTTGGCAGATACAGTGGGGCAAAAAAAGTATTTAGTCAGCCACTGGTTGTGCAAGTTCTCTTACTTAGAAAGATGAGTGAGGTCTGTAATTTTCAACACTTCAACTATGAGAGACAAAATAAAAAAATTAAAATAAAAAAAAATCACATGGTAGTATTTTTTAAAGAATTTATTTGTAAATTATGGTGAAAAATTAGTATTTGGTCAATAGCAAAAGTTCAACTCAATACTTTGTAACATAACCTTTGTTGTCAATGACAGAGGTCAAACGTTTCCTGTAAGTCTTTGCACACACTGTAGGTGGTATTTTGGCCCATTCCTCCATGCAGATCTAGAGCAGTGATGTTTTGGGGCTGTCACTGAGCAACACGGACTTTCAACTCCCTCCACAAATTTTCTATGGGGTTGAGGTCTGGAGACTGGCTAGGCCACTCCAGGACCTTGAAATGCTTTTTACAGAGCCACTCCTTTGTTGCCCGAGCGGTGTTTTTGGGATCATTGTCATGTTCCAACTTCAATGCTCTCACTGATGGAAATAAGTTTTGGTTTAAAATCTCACAATATATCGGCCCGTTCATTCTTCCTGGATCCGTTAACACAGACCAGTCATCCTGTCCCCATTGCAGAAAATGCATGTTTCCACCCCCATGCTTCACAGTAGGTATGGTGTTCTTGTGATGCAACTCAGCATTCTTCTTCCTCCAAACACGACAGGTTTTATCTGACCACATGATATTCTCCCAATCCTCCAATCCATATGCTCTCTGGATACTTCAGACGGACCTTGACATGTACGGGCTTAAGCAGGGGGACATGCCTGGCACTGCAGGATTTGAGTCCCTCTCAGTGTAGTGTGTTACTGATGCTAGCCTTTGTTACTTTGGTCCCAGCTCTCTGCAGGTCATTCATCAGGTCCCTCCGTGTAGTTCTGGGATTTTTGCTAACCGTTCTCATAATCATCTCATGGTCCCGCGGGATGAGCTCTTGCGTAGGGCCCCAGATTGAGGGAGATTATCAATAGGCTTCTATTTTCCTACAATTGCTCCCACAGTTGATTTATTCACACCAACCTGCTTGCCTATTGTTGATTCACTCTTCCCAGCTTGGTGCAGGTCTAAAAAAATTTCCTGGTGTCTTTCGACAGCTCTTTGGTCTTGGCCATGGTTGAGTTTGTGTCAGTGAACATGTCAGTGTCAGCAGAATGCCTTTGTCTTTGTGTTATTGATTACGAACTAGATAGTGATGGTGTCCGTATATCAGTATACAATCCAGATGCTGTTTATATTCATGCTTTTACTGTTTGTTCTATAATTTGTTGACAGACCATGTCATTGTGAAACAGAAAAAAAACACGACTGAATACAATGTTACAGTAAGTTTACAGTATTAAAGTACAGAGCACACTACTTTATTGCACACCTGTTCTCTCAAAAATGATCTTTGTCTTTGAATGATAGAGGATGTCAGTGTTCTGCCAACATTCGACTGCACCCTTTGACCAGCTTCAGCCATTCTAAAGCCATGATTACATGATCCACAATAAGAGCACTTATTTCATCAGGAACATGTCAACAGCATTTTCTGCCTCTTCCTCAATCTTGGATTCTTAATCATCCACCATGTGTCCTCACTCCTCTACTTTCTAGCTGTTGACCCTGATTATTTCTTTGTTCTTCTATTGTACTACCAGAAATTGCAACACTTTGTGGTGCTCTGTCTATATATGCTTGTCAGTTTAAAGGTCATGAGATATACCTCATTTTGACTGACATGACAGAAATAAGTGTTAATAGGAAATATGAGACAATTGTGCAAAATCATTTATTAAAAAAATATATGCTAAAGCATTGTAATTTGTTCTAAATAACCCATCTAAATGGGATATGCACAAAGAATTTGATGATATGGAGGTTAGAAAAGTTGCTTTGAGAAATTTCATTTTGATCAGAGAAATAGACCAAAGCGACTAAGGAAAATTGTAATATAGTACGTTTACATTTATGTATTAATGTAAGATCGGATGTACTGAAACCAGAATATTCTTGCACTCCGTCTCCTCTTGTGAAGTCCCAAGCATTCAAACCTCTAATCGTTTTGCATTTAAAGTTCCTGCATTCATTGAGCTCTCATACATAAATCCAACTGAACCCACATCTGCCAGAGTTAAATTAACTTTGGAGACCTTAGTGTTGACTCTTAGTGTTGGCTTTTCTCCTATGCCGAGTTGGGACACTTTACCGAGCTGGACTTGAATTTTTGGTTGAATTATTCACTAAAAAGTTTCAGTCTTTTACAACATATTCATAAAGCATGAATTTTGTCTTCATTGTAATATATTTTCTCCAGAATCTTTAAAATGAGGAAGCATTCAATTTCTGTTACAGTAATGGTTTGATCGGCATGTCTTCAATTTTAACAATCATTCATGAATGAACACAAGCTTCCATAAATTTCTATTAAGGACATTTTGAAATTACATTTATATTATAATGAGAATGTTATGGTCATTTTGATGCAAGACTAAGGTGAAATTAAATCACTTCAGGCCAAATTCCTTTTCTTCCATTTCACACTAATGCACACAGATATAATTTTATAGTTTGGTGGGCAATAAATGTCCCCACAATTATAGGAATATATAATTTTTCTTTTTTTTTTCTTTTAGTTATTTAACTTTAGCTTAGGGTTAGATTGGTTGGTGTAGTACAGTGGTAACATCACTGGGTTCCCATGTGAGAGACCTGCATTTGATTCCCGGTCTGGGCAGCCAGTCTGTGCTACACCAATAAGGGTCCTTGGGCAAGACTCCTAACACTTGGCGTACCTGTAATACCAGTAACCTTGTACGTTGCTCTGGATAAGAGCGTCTGCCTAATGCTGTAAATGTAAATTTAGATTTTATCAGCATTAACTATGTGGAAATACGTACAGTGTTTTATACCCACAGTTTCCCTGTGATGGACAACAGGCTGTGTTCTTGCATTCCCATTTACCTCCAGTTACTTTTGGGTGTCACCATCTAAACCTGTGCTCTGGATATGTAAGAAATGTTTCCCTGTCCTTTGTTATGTGACAATAAGTTTTCACTGCTCCTGAAGACAATTCCCACTGGATCCCATCTCTTCCAAAATGCACCTGACCATTTTCCAATATTTCCCCTACTTTACCTCTTCCATCATAACAACTGGTTATATATTGGCTGCTTTAAGACAACCAAGGTTCTTTGTGGTCTAAACCAGGAAGTAATATTTAAGGACAAGGGAACTTGGACAAACAGGAAACCACCTGCTCAAACAGCCATGATAAGACTTTGCATGCACACAGACACACAGTAAAAATAGGAAGAGTAATCAGGAACAAACTGCAACCAGAAAAAAATGGGAAAACCAACCAATGGCAAAATAAAGGAAAGAGAAAAGATCATGAAAAATAAAACAAACAATGTCAAAATGAGCCCCAGTACATGCTTAAAGGGGAGAACTACATAGCACTGCCTGGCTTCAAAGCAGCACACTCAGCGGAAACTACCTTTATTGCTGTTATTTTATGCCACTAAATTAGCCAAATTGTCATCTATTTTAATCCACTCAGTAACCTTCAATCACTCACAAGACTAACCTGCCTATTCTAATAGTAGTAGTGGTGGTGGTTGGAAGGATAGTCATAATGTATTCAGTAACAAGTGGAAGATCCAGATCTGCACTGTATTGGTATCCCACAAGGCCCTGTGCTGAATCACCTTCTGTTTTCTATCTATACCTACTCTCTCAGTAAGGTCATATTATTATATGGATTTTCACACTACTGGTGACAATCAATTCATCTCTTTTAATCCCTCAGACACTAATGTTCCTTGTGGTTTTAAGTGTGTTCCATTTTCAGTGTGTTCCATTTCCATGGACGACTCCAAGACAACTCTATCTGGGATTCTGGATCTTATATCCTTTAGACGTTCTTACTATCTGTACTTGCATTCCTAACCTGACTTGGTCATGCAAGTTTCTACTTTACAACATTAGAAGGATCCAGCCATTTTTATCCACAGTGACCACTGAAGTGTTTGCTTAGTCACTTATCTTGAGATCGGAGAGCAAATCACTTCTTGCTGATTTGCCCTATGCCCATCTGACCCTTGCAACTGATCCTGAATGAAGCTACAAACTTTAAATCACTTTAAAACAATGACTCTTGACTCAGACAGCAGATCATTTATATCCATCTCACTCTGTCTCTTGCATCTTCCTTTGTCACACCAGGCAGCTGCATGTCCTCCCTTACCACATCCATAAACCCCCTCTTTGGCCTTGCTCTTCTCCTGCTATCTGGTGGCTCTATTCTCAGCATTTTCTTCATCACACCTCTGCACATGCCTGTCTTTACAAGATCTCAATCGTGCCTCTCTCACCGTCTTAGACATGCTTCATGCTATGGCTGATCAACTCATTCATCCAGCACTTCTTCACCACCAGCCAGAACTTGTCTCACCTCCCTTCTGAATTCCACGCAACCATCTTTCACTCTCTCTTCTTCACATCCAAAGTCATCCAAAAGACCGATGTTGTCTGTCTATGCTCTCTTCTGCCACCACATGACAGTTTCCAGTCTTTTTACATAAATCATAGTCCACCTGTCCACCTTAAAATATGTATTTACCACTGCCATTTCTACCCATTTTGCAAAATCTACCACTAACTGCCCTTCCACATTCCTCTTTTTCCTTACCTACCTGTCACCTCCTTATCACCTCAGTTCCGGTCACCAACATGCCCATTGATGTCCATTTCCATCACCGCTCTTTCTTTCTTTGATACCCTCTCTTCATCTCACACCCCACTTGTATTCATTGTCAGCCATTCACTTTCCAGTTCCACACATTACACTGTTGGACATCTTGTTCACATGCAATACACCCATTCCTTCAGAATTACTCCACCAACCATTTCTCCTCACATCCACACCATGGTAAGGTAGTATGAACCGACCCTTCAATGCTTCTGACCTTATTTCCCTTTCACTTGGTCGTTTGAACACCCAGTACCACTACCTTTCTTACTAAGTTCTGAGTCTCACCACTGAACTTTTACCTGTCCTTCTGTCTCACTGCCTCTAAACACGTCTTTCCCATCTCCTATTTGACCAAATAGTAGCATAGTCTCCACCAGTCCCGGCCAACAATATTGGCGATGACCACAGGCAACACAGGTCTCAACCAGTTAGTCGGTCATTTATTATCTTATCCATTTAGTGCATCAGGGTAACGGTTTGACCAGAGCCCACCGACAAATACTGGGTGCAAGGCAGAAATACCCTCCGGATAGGGTGCCAATCCATCACAAGGTACCACATACAAACACAAACCTATTTATTCACACACCCATAACTAGGGGCAGTTTAATGTATCCAATTATCTTTCCATGTGTGTTTTTCGGGAGGTGGAAGGAGACTTGAACACCCAGTGAAACACGTGAACATGGGGAGAACATTGCCTCAACCATGATCTGCGTCTTTGATTTGGCACAGGTTTTACATCAGGTTTTACAGGTTTTACATGCCCTTCTTGACACAACCCTCTCTATTTATCCAAGCTTGGAACTGGCACTAAGACTGCCCTGGCTTGTAAACCCCAGTGGCTGAGTTAAAACACTGATGCTTGACTACTGAGATTAAACCAGATGAGCACCTACCTACTTTACCTGAAGACATGTATCACACCTGCCTGCACAACTGCACAGAACACAATATTATCAGAGAAGCTCAGGGGAGTAGGATCTGGTCCTGGAGAGCAGGAAGTGAACAAATTGGGAAAGTTACCAGATGGTTTCAAACTGCTCAGATTTAATTGAAATCAGAGAATGGTAAAAACGCTTATATGTTCATATGGCATTCAAGCTGTCCTTCCTGCATTTCTGTTTATTCCTAAGGCTTCCACTAATAATTAAGCTGACACAAATTACATTTATTACAAAAAAAGGACACTCTGGTTTCCTACATGATGTCATGTACTCCACCTATGCCTTTGTTGCACAAAACAAAGATGAACAATTTTAATGTATTCATAGCAATAGGACCGGACAGAGGCATATCTTGG
>JAOVVF010034224.1:0-2500 GCA_028565595.1 Duopalatinus emarginatus | reverse complement strand
GCGGAAGTGTTTTGTATCTTATATGGGCAGATACAGGAAGCCAGTGAAGGGTTTAAAGCAAGGGTGTGACATGGCTGAATATTATATAGGAAGGTCGAAGACAAGTCGAGTTGCTGCATTCTGGATCAGTAGCAGAGTCCTGATGAGGTGGATGGAAAGGCCAGAAACCTTCAATCATAAAGACTTTTAATGTTAGAGTATTTCCTGCTCATCAATCATATACAGTATGTCCCTGTGTAAGTTGTTGCTATAGAAAGAATATCCATGAAAATGAATAAATCTGTGATGTGAATTACACTTCCTTTACCTTCTGACCTAACAGAATTGAGAACACTGGTGTGGTGTAATCATAAAATGTAGACATATTCATAAATGTCTCAACCTTTGTAATTCAACTTATTGTACACAAATAAAAACAGGTCAATTTTTATAATTTCTTTCCCATTTAGAAACGAATGAATTATCCTTTTGCACTCAGATGTATATGCATGTAAACCCACAAAGTGCACATGCTCACATAATTATGCATATAATTATACAGTAATATATATAGATATATATATATATATTCATTTCTTTAAGTGCACCTTTTTGGAGGTCATCAACCAAGATGTTCATGTACTTCTCCTTGATTATATGAAGAAAATGTTAAGTTACATAAGCCATGCAAGTAAATTGACTGCTTACGTGATAACCGGTCATGGAGAAATTCAGATAGATCACAAATGGTATTTAAACATATAGCAGGCTGTAATATATCAAAAGAAGAGCCGAAACAGACACATATATTATATTAAAAATAGAGTATAGGCAGACATTGAAAGACACCAAGTATGTAGTAACGGTATTGACCCTGACATTTAAACACAGTAACACAAACGACATTAAGACTCTGAAAAGCAGGCACTTATGTTCATGCTCTGCACAATATATACATAATATTGGCATTGGGGTTCAGACAATTTCCTTTGGGAGACGCATAAGCACATTCTTGAGCTCAGCGCCTAGTCATCTGTTCACAGCCTGGTGATTGCTTGAAAGGCGTATTTAGATGTTTTAATAAACTCCATCGAGCACTATTTATGCTCTAGCTTCCTGCTTAGTACAAATGCTTGTCTCAGCAGAAGTCACAGTTCTGTGGCCGTTAGCAATGAAGCTGTTGATTCGAATACGGATCTTAAACCATGCCTGAAACGTCTCGAGTGACTGAAGACTCTGAAGTGAGCTCGCTTCTTCTGCTGGAAGGCATCAGCTCTGTCTGTTTTGTTGTCAAATCTCCAGCTGTTCTCACGCCTCTGGCATGGCATCGGTGAGGCAGCACTGTTTCACCACTCCCCGTCTTCCTATCCTTCATTTCTAACAGAAAACCATTCATGTTTGCCATAAACATGGAGAACACGGCCCGGTGTTGTGGGAGATGAGTTGTTGGCCATGGTGATAGCTTTAGACACAAATTTAGCTCATGTCTGTGAGGAGAAGCATGAATCCGACACATTGATTTACAGCCCCAATGCTGTTAGGAAGTTTGTTGAAAAATTCCCACTATGCTCTTAAAGACTGAAAGCTATAATTTCACAGTATGATGAAATATCCAGGCCTGATGTACTTAATGGCCAGCCCTGGGAAAAACATTTTCAAGAGGTGCTCACTAGGAAACATTTGTTCACACACACACACACATAATTTGTCTTGCAATTCTTGGGAGGACCTTTAAATGACATAATGATTAAAGCAGCAAATTAATGCTACGGATAAACCTAACCTTAACCTTAGTAATGAAAATGTAAACTTTTGGCATTTGTTTTAATTTATTTTTTGTTAAAAACAAAGAAACAGACAAACAAATAACTTTTCTCAGCCAAATGCCTCCACACAGTCATAATTATCAGATATTTTTATATACCTTTATTATTTTATATTATTTTATTTTTGGCCCCACCAAAATATAACAACATGCCCATATGCACCCCCCCAACACACACACACACACAGTCTGTAAACAGATGTAAACAGCTGTAACTGATTTAAATGCAGTATTTAGTATTCTACTAACAACATATTTAGACAACAATTTTTTCCCGATTTTTGTGAGATAATTGCAAACTTAAGCACCAGTCAGATATCCAGAAACTGTCTGGAATTAGACTACAGTTTTCAGGGCTATATAAACCCTTACCACAACAATGCAGAAGTCATTTTATGAAAAATAGACGCAATATTAACATATGTGATCATGGGCGTCGCCACCATTAAACGTGAGTGGGACGAGACCCCCACATTTCATAATTGTTCGTTTGGACCCCCCCCCCACTTTTAATATAAAATATTATTAGTTCATCCAGCACTGTTTCTAACGCTTTGCAAATGAATCCATTCCACTTGATCGATAAGAGAATACAAATACCGCTGCAAATCCACTCCGGGTTGTCCGCATTACTGAGGCTAGAATAACTCACTGCACACAAGTCAGTCACAGTGTAAGCAGTAACGGTGCAGGCTG
>JAOVVF010033855.1:0-25655 GCA_028565595.1 Duopalatinus emarginatus | reverse complement strand
TGTGTGTGTGAGACATATTGGCATGTGGGTTGCATGTGTTCAGCTTTCAGTGGTTAGCCACAATCCCAGTTATGTCTATATTTACACACACACACACACACACACACACACACATATACATATTTGTCTGTCTATCTATCTACCTAGATGTGTTGTTAAGAAACCAGCTTTGAAAACAGAAGGTCCCCGGTTCAAGCCCCAGTACTCGACGCGACTGAAGTGCCCTTGAGCAAGGCACCTACACCTGTTCCCTGCCAACTGCTGCGGGCATGTGCACTCACTGCCCCCTAGTGTGTGTTTCACTGCATGGATGAGTCAAATGTGGAGGTCGATTCCACTGCACAGTGGTCAAAAGAGCAGTTTACTTCACTATCTATCTGTTCTTTTCTAGTGGTATCCTAATAAGGTAATCTTTCTCTACTATATGTATATCAATTCCACAAGTGGACAGAGGACAACCGGAGGGATGTTGAGCCATGCTCTGTGAATGTGCACCCATGGTACAGCTCCATGGTACTTGAAGGTGCAGGGTCTCAGGTTCATCTCTCCCATGAATGCGAATGTGCAGGCCACGCCATTCATCAGAACTCTCTAGAAACTCTCAAACCAGTTCTGGACAACTTGCATTTAGCATTATCCTGCTTGGAATGTCCCCTTATTGTGGGGGTACATAAAGTCAGTAAAGGGCTTCTAATATTTACCTATCAATGAAAATATCAAACCCAACCCTTGCCATGAGAACACACCTCACACCAGTATGGAACCACCACCAGCATGCATAGTGCTTTATTAATAACTGGGGTCCATGGCTTCATGGGGTCTACACCACATACACACCCTAACATCAGCCTGAAAACAATTGGACAGCGAATCATTGGACCATGGCACATGTCGCCATCACTCTAGGGTCCATTTGGCATCCTCACAAGCCCAGGTAAAGTGCTGTATCAGATGTTATGTTGTTAATAGACCCACTCTGGTGGGTCTTCTGTTCCCATATCCCATGAAACTAACGTTACACTGACCTGTGGGATATGCATATTGGGCCTCTGACAAGTGAAAAGCCTTCCCAAAAGAGTGGAGCTAATTATAAGCACAAAGAGGGAATGCATCTGGAATGTAATGTTTAACATATATGTGTCTGATGGCCAGGTGTGGATTTTTGAGTGTACATAATGTCATTTATTAGAAAATAAGGTCATATTGTACATTCTTTATTGAACACACCAGCTGCCAAAACATTTACTAACTTAATCAATATAAAATGAGACAATTTTCCAATTTCCATTGATGAAGGATAGGTCCATATTAGTCACAGGATTGGGTAATGGATAAAGAGATACCTATGGAAAAAACAATACATAAGAGGGCAAGTATAAATAGTAAATTTGATCAGATTTTTATTTTGTCCATTAGTTCCTTTATATGATGATTTATTTGATGTACATACCTTAGATATATTTGATATATCAGTGGTAATGAATATGTGTGATGTTTAATGGGAAAAGAAACAATAATATGGAAACATGATGAAGTGCTGATACAGTTAATGATATCAGGCTTAGGTTTAAGCTTAGATTGGGGGCAGTGTCTTTCATAGAACATGTCATATAACTGTTTGTATAGAAATGATGACTTTCAGATCAAGCATTAGCTAGAAATATGTTTCAGCATAAAAGTTTACATACCGGCTTTAAATGACTTTGGATTTAAAGTTCGTCCAGATTCACAGGCCTGTGAAATGACAGAAGGGCAAATGTGAGGGGAATGCATGGTTGTACATTGCATGAGTGTGTAGGTGTGTGCTGGTGCTTTACTTTGCATTTTGTCTTCTTCCACAAGTGAGCCTTTTGCCTGCCAAAGAAAAACAGGGCAAATGGTGTATAAGAAGAAGAATAGTGTATAAGAATTTGGGTCACCTTTAATATCTGTAAGCCTCATAGCTTCAGCTCAACAGTAAAAAAGTGACGGTCATGAAACTTGAAACATGTGTGACAGATCAAGTACTTCTAGGAACCAAATGTAAAACTGGCCATTTCCATTAAAAATGTATTTCCCATTAAATCATACCTTTAAAGATACACATTTAATAATACATGGTAATAAATATTTAACTGCTACATTAACCTTACCCCCTGGGGGGTGTTTTCAATAATCTACACCTTTGTAATAGGGCTGTTTGAGAGTTCTTAGTTGGCTTTGGGCATCACTTCAATTATGGCTCTAGATAGACAATGAAAAACGCTTTATAGATGTACATGTAATGTTGTGATTACTCACTAAATATTATTGCAATGCCCAAACAGAACAGAACAGCAGCAAAGATCAGCCCTCCTCTTCTGATCAGCTCGTAGTCTCACACACACACACACACACACACACACACACAGATAAATATACAGCAACTATATAGCAACAAATACACTATCATTATAACCTTTGTTACATTATGTTAATAATGCCTCATAGAACAAACACTTACATCGCAGTTGATCAGATGGCCAGTAGATGGTAGTATTTTTATAATACAGTACTTTATGTGTCCCCGTTAGCATCAACAGTCCTCAGCGTACAATGCTTTTATGACACAGTATGCACACCATACACCCTGAGGACTACTGTGTGTTTTTTCTCATAAAATAAGGTTGGAATCACACTACTTCTTATACTCCTGACATATGATGATGACGATGATGATGATGTAAAAATATTTCCAGGTCCTACAAAATGGTACTTTTAATAAGAATCGATGTATTGTGTGAAAATCGAAGAAAAAATTGTATTTGTGGATTCTTTTGATGAATTGAAGGTCAGGAATGAACCATACCATTCATTTACAAAATACTAGACATTTCCATAAGCAAAATAACAGAACTGCAGTATGGAATAAAAGACATTGGGGGATACATATATTTTGTATTACAGGAAAAGTGGCATACTGTGGCCTAAAGGTAGCACATCCCAAAGTGGTTTATTCTACTTATTTCACAGCAGTTCGCTTATATTATTTTATATTAACAAAAAAAGTCCTACTTTAAAAAAATAATTAATATTAAATTATATTATGTTATGTAACAAGCACATTATTATTATTATTATTATTATATATAAATGAGTCTACAGCTCCTGACCAATCAGAGTCTAAAATACAACAGTGCTGTGGTATATGTAGGATTTAACATTGTCCCATGTGGAAAAGCTGTAAGCTGATACTGCAGTGCACTGCAGATGATCTTGCACTGCGCAGTTTTTATACGAGTTAATTTTAGAGGTCTTACCATAGATGAAGTCATTGTCTGAGAAGGCAGGTGTTTCTACAGAAACAAATCAAGCAAAGGAAAGAAATAGAAGAAAAAAAAATAACACAGTCATTATTATTAGTACTTGTTAAGTGTATTGGTCGCTCTTTAATACAATGCAAAATACAAAACAGTATCTGTCCATTAAAGAGTTGCGTTTTAATTGTGACCTGAGCCAAGTGATCTACCTCACTGAAAAAATCCATAGCAGGCATCAGTAATCCTTAGAAACACTTCATTAACAATTTGTCACAGTCATCTGACTTCAAACATGATCTGGCCACACTCCTTCCCCACATTAACACAGAAGAACATTGAAATGTAGCAAAAATCGTGTAGCGTGAAAGGCGGCCCAGCAGAGCGATAATCCCTGAGGGGAAACAGTTTTAAATCACTTATTGACTCAGATTTACTGTTTGTCTGACATGGATCACTCAGCTTAACTGTATTGTTTTGTTTTTCACTGGAAACAATACAATCAGTGATTACAAAAAGCTCAACGCGTGTTGGAAAAGCTCAACAATGTTTTGGAAAATATCGGAGAACCCAGAGAAAGTCCCCACTGACACGTAAAAGTCTACAGCTCAGTTCTGAACCTGAAAGCTTGGACCAGTGAGGCAACTATACCTGTTGTACCACCATGTTAATATCTTCATTTTTGTCCTAATACAGGTGGTATGGGAGCGTAAATGCTAACAATCAACAACACAAAGCAAGTTCTTGTAAACAAACCCAAGGTGAACAGTAAAACAGAATAAATAATATAAAATCATCAGAATATAAAAAATATAAAAAAAACATCTGTGATGTCCCTCTGTTCTAAACCTTGCACTAGATGTGTAACTTACACTCATTTAATTATTATTCAGCTAAAATTCAAACTGTTCATTAAGAATGAGCTTGTATAACTTACCTTTCCCCATGATTCAGGCTAAAAAATAAATTTGGAATCTGCAGCGTGTCAACCAGAGTCAGATGTGTGTAAAGAGTAAAGAGTGTGAGAGCTTATATTTGGGAAACTATAAAAGTATCTGAGTCTGTGCAAGAGGGAGGAGAGAGGACGAAAGTAAGACAAGGACAGGGGGTGTTGCATGCTTGTTTTCCCCCTTCGTCCATGTGACAAGGGTATTCAAGGTGAAAAGTATCACACTGCTGATATTAGGTTGTCAAGAAACAACATATGCAATGAAATGATACAAGTCTACAGTGAAACCAGATAAAGGATCTTGGACGTTTCTGGACTTGTCCAATAAAAAAACTTTGTACCACAGCGCTGTTGAATGCTCAGTTTTGATTGGTTGGAAGATGACAATTAAATTTCTTTAGTTTCTATATCATCCATAGCAGTAGCTCTGACAGTAATACAGATGCAGATCACAGGTTTTTATGATTGTATGGATTCCTGTACCTGACTCTTTCACAGCAATGCTCCACGTGAACAGTTTTATATAGAGTGAAAATGTCTGTAAGGAGATTCATATAACATTTATGGAAGGAATCTCCAGTGTTAGTGCTTTGTGACAGGGTTAGTAAATGCAACTATAAATGTATAAAAAATAAAACCTTTTTAATTTTTTATATTTACATAAAACAATTTTATAAAACACTTATGAGTAACTCTTGTTTTTGGCATTCTGTTAATGTAAGATCACAGCATATTACCTAAAATTTTACTGAAACTTTTAGTTAAATAACAAAACTCGGATTATAAAGAAAAGAAAAGAAAAGAAGAAAAGAAAAGAAAAGAAAAGAAAAAAGAAAAGAAAAGAAAAGAAAAGAAAAGAAAAGAAAAAATGCTGGAAATGTAAGTCTGTGCAGATGTTTGCCTCGAAATTCATTATACACTTTGCTTGCCAGTTGAGGAGGGACATTTTTCTTCATCACATGAGCAAGAGAGAAAAGCAGGAGAGAAGGTTTGTTCTGTGTCACTGAGTGGTTAAGGTTTAATCTAACTTGGAAAAAACAGTTAAAGGACAAACGGGAGACACAATTGGGTCGAACACATACAGTTATAAGCAACGGTTCGGACACCCGTGACCACATGACATATTTTGTTGAGCTTCTTAAAGGAAAAAGAAGTAAACACAACTTCTGCAGAAAGATTTTTGCAAATCTTAATACATATGGTTAATTTATATTATGTGCATATGGCTGGGTATAAAGGGGTCACCAAACCACCGTGTGACACCAAGGACCTGTAGGAAGGTTCAGCTGAAACAGGAGTGGCAGTGCACCGTTCTACTGTACAGCACAGCAGGAACATGATCTGCATTGAGGACCCATCAGAAAGCTTTTGACCTCATCACAAAATGGATGTCTGTTGTGTGCAAAACAAAATCTAGATAAGCCAGAGGACATTTTGGAAACAAGTGTTGTGGGGTGATAGAAAACAGTAAAAAAATCTCTGGCCACAATCAGAAAAGGTATGAAGGGGAAAAGGAGAAGCATTTGATGAAATAAAACATGTTACCAACAGTTGCCAACTATTTTATTTACTTTGGGGTTCAATAAAAAAGGCTGGCTCCAGAAAGCATGTACAAGTTGTTATATGTGCAATAGCTAAAAATATCATTTTAATATGTGAAATTCTATAAGAAAATATAGAATATAAACATTACATGTATAGTTATATTTATTAAAATATCTATCTATCTATTTGTCTATCTATCTATATATCTATCTATCTATCAGAACTGAATTGTTAGTATCATACTTATGAGTTGTTGTTGTTTGGTTTTAAGTATGAGTCTTTTTTTAAAATAGTTCCAGTCTACTCGATGATCAGTTTTAGTTCATATATAGCCAGAGACAAACAAAATGTTTGTTCCAGAGACAAGGTCATTCCTGAACCTCCGTCTAGTAGATAATAAATGAATTTGTTGGAAAGTTAATTATCAGTGAAGCGAAGGATTCATGCTAGAGTTAATCATTGGGAGGCAATGTGACTTACAAAAACAATGTTTCAGGGCAAGGGCGAGAGAAGACAGGGTCCTATGGATGTGGTAGAGTACCCTGATGTTCAGGTTCTTTACCTGAGAATGCACCAACAACTGCAAACATAATAACAACAACAATAACAAAAATAATAATAACATTTTCCGCTATCAGGGTTGCCAGAATAATGTGATAAACCACACTGACCACAAATAATGTTTCGGGTTGCAGCTGTTAAATGCATTTACACATTGTGAAATATAACATGATTTCATGGCATTTTAATAAAAATGAATTTGAAGGTGGAAGTTTAGTTATGCTGGACTGGAACAGGAAGCAAGTCTGTTTTTAGATTTTAATAATTTATTGGGATCCATTTACTTTTTATACTTGCATATTTGAAAATGCAATGTCAGTGACACAGCTTTGTACATATATGTGTAAACTCGAAACGTCATTTAGCTGAGACTTTTTGCCCAAAGCGAAACATACATCCAGTTGCTCAGCAACTTAATGGCAAAAGCAAAACGCTATTAACGTTATTAACGTTATTAAGCGGATTTAAACTCATAACCATACCAAAGACATGTGACAACGTGGCCCTTCAGGCTGCAAAACACTCCGGAATGTAAAGATATTGGAGTAAAACACACACCTGCACAGGCCTCATTAGCTCACTGATGTTTTGTGTAATGGAATGTACAGGAACAGAGCTGTTTAAAGCCTGGCTGAGTTATTGTAGCCCACAGGAGAGTTAACAAGTCACTAACACCGAAGAGACTCATGGGAAAATACAGAAAGGCCTATTAGGATGTAATGAGTACTGGGTCAGATATGAAATACCAGACAATATGCTAACATTATGGAGGATGAAATGTGAAGTGGAGATGTCTGTACTGCATGGTACGTAGACAACAGAGGAGTAATGAGACACAAGATTCCAAATCTGGATGCAGGAAAATGCTGGAATCTTTCAGCCCCTGCTCACTGCTGAATATATACACGATGTGGTATTTTAGTGTATGTAACATCCAACAAGTCTTCAGGCCTGATGATTTTGCACTTTCCAGTTTCTTGAAAACAATGTTTTTATGATCAGTCGGTGAACAAATGACTGTTTATATCTGCTATAATGTACATGATAGAAGCACATCCACAGCATTAAATGGAACTATAAATGGATATAAAGTATGCTCTTAATTAATACAGTAAAAGTTAATAAGGGCAAATTGTTGTGGTATAATAGGATTAAAGTGAAACGTTAGCCTAAAATATTTATTTTGTGTTTAGTATTGATACAGTAACTGCGTATCAGAAATGCTCAAATGGCAATTCAGTATCATTATAAAAAATAAATCAAGATGAGTTATACAACTTTACATTCTTTTATTAGTTTAAGATGACCCAAAGTGACATATTCCACCAGTGGAACCACAGAGTCAATATTCTTCTCGAAGCTTTTACCCAATAAAGGGAGACCAGAACACCTGCCAGCCAATCAGAGTTTCAGACTGGAGGAAGATTACAGCCAGTACAGACAATGATGGAGACTTTCAAACGCCAAAGTGCAAACAACACAATGTGACACATCTTGCTGCATGTGCAAACGAGAACTTAAATGAAAGCATCAACAAAAATCGCTGATGATAAGTGAACAAAACAAAACAGGTCAGACCTAAAGTGCAGAAATGTGATTCTGATCTTTGATGGAAAACCAAATCCAAATCCTAACATGGTGAAGGTGGCGATCAGGAGCGACGCCGGCGGAGGCTTGAGCTCCCTGCTGGAGGTGTAGTAAAATGCATTCAGACAGCAGCGTGCTCATGGCCTGTCTTGCTGTTAGTGATAGAAAAATGTAGTATTTTGAATAACAGGAGAAAATTCAACTTGCAAGGGCAAAGTTAAACTGCATGTAGTTTTTTGAGTAACCACATTGTCTTATATTGTGTTAGTGTTTGACTTAAGGTGGAAGACATGTCAAAAACATCTTGTTTGGGACATAAGGTCATGCTTGTCAATTTGATTGAAAAAACAGACTAACAATGTGTATCAGTTTGTTTTACACATCCTCCAAATGTACTTACCATGGCAAGCCCACTGGGGAAAGAAAAGATAACATCAAATGATAACATTTTTTTATAATTGTCTGTGTCACCCAAATGAGGATGGGTTTGCTTATGAGTCTGGTTCCTCTCAAGGTTTCTTCCACTTGTCATTTCAGGGAGTTTTTACTTGCCAATGTCGCTACCCGCTTCTTAGGGATAAAATTTCTATAAATGTATAAACTGTTCTGTTATTTCTGTGAAGATGCTTTGGGACAATGTCCACTGTTAAAAGCAATACAAATAAAATTTAATTGCATTGAATTGAAATGCAACATTGCTTCTTTTCTTTAATACTGAAAACCAAACCCATCAATTGCATTGATTTAACATCAATCGTGTCAAACATTTTTTTTAAAAATTAGATAAAATTTTTAAGAGTTAATAGCTGACAATCAACTGTCCAAATGAAGCCATATATGGTTGTGGGTATAAACGTCAAACATGGCTGAAGATCCTATCTGACGAACACTGATTGAAAAAGATTTGATTTCCCTAATATTTAATAAACATTGAGGTCTGTGTGCAATAGTTCTTTACTCTGATTGTGTTTATGCATGTACACGTTTCCATCTGTGTGTGAAAAACGGGTACAGGTGAGCCTATGCAAAATACATAGACTGGTAGTGGTTCCATTATGGTATGGTTTGGCCTCTTCTAACAGGACAAGGCGCCACTACACACACCTAGAGACACCAAATTATAGTTAGAGGAACACTCATCTGAGTTTGGGGTTTAGTATTCCCACCTCAGACATCAGATCTCGATGTAATTAAACACATCTGGGATGCCATGGAACACGCTGTGGAACACAGAAATCCTAAACCTCAGAGTACAACAGAATTGTGGAGCATTCTGCATGAAGGTATGGTGTTTATTGCCTACAGAACACTGCCAAAAAAGCATGTGACCTACCAAGTATTAGACTGTTGTACCAGTTTTCCTGGCACTTCAATATATCTGTGTGTTTGTGTGTCTTTACCTCCATCTTACTGTGGATCCATGCTAGAAGGCTGTGGACGTTGCTGTAGACGCCTGGCCTGTTCGCATGGCCACACCCACTGCCCCAGCTTGTCACACCATAGAGATACCAGCGCCCATCGTCTTCCTGACACACTAGAGGACCTCCGCTGTCGCCCTGCAGAGACAGAAATGGTCCTCAGAAATGGTGTTTGTGTGTGTGTGTGTGTGTGTGTGTGTGTGTGTGTGTGTGTCACCTGGCAGGCATCTCTCCCCCCATTCATATCCCCTGCACACAGCATGTCATTAGATAGGAGCCCTTTGTAGGTACTGTCACACAAAGATCTGTCAATGATATCTACTGCTACCTCCATCAGCTGACTGGAACCAACGACTGTGGACACACACACACACACACACACACACACACACACACACACATTATGTATAACAATACACATTCTGATAAAGAGCACAATAACTAAATTTACTATTGACTCTTCATGTATAACACACACACACACACACACACACACACACACACCTTGCCCTTCCTGTGTTATTCCAAATCCCGTTGTCCAGCATTGTGTATCTTCAGCTACAACCTGGTCATATGCAGGGAGACATATAGGCTGGACCATACCTACAACAGCAGTTTGGATGTTTTTAATACACTTAATGTGAAAGTGCAATGTTGTTGTTGTTGTTGTTGTTGTGTGTGTGTGTGTGTGTGTGAGAGAGAGAGAGAGAGAGAGAGAGAGTGTGTGTGTGTGTGAGTGTGTGTGTGTGTCTGTACTGACTGGTGAAGTTGACGGGCTGGGTAAGTTTTAGCAGCGCGATGTCGCTGTCATGTGTGGTCGGGTCGTAGAACTCATGTACAATGATGTCAGCTATGTAATGCGGTGGTGGAAGCATGTACTGTGACTCCACTCCCAGGTACACACGCCAGTTTGCAGGCTGCTGCCAGGAAGCAGAGGAGCTGAAAGGATCGAAAAATAGAACCTCATTTCATCCATCTATTCTTTACAAGCATTTGTTCTTTTAATGGAACCTCTGCATTCAAACTCCTTTCTTTTTGTCTATTATAATTAGAAGTGTTACCTTATCCAATTGCATATTACTTATTCATCCATTCATCCATCTATCCATCCATTCATTCAACCATCCATTCATCCCTCCATCCATGCATTTATTCATTGAACCATCCATCCATCCTTCTTTCCATAAACCCATCTACCATTCATCTACCCATTCAGTTTATTCATCTGTTCATCAATCCATCTATTTTTCCAGTTGATTTAGCCATTCATCCTTCTACCATTAATCTACCTATTCATTCCAATCATGCATGCCTCCATCTACTGCTTTAATTATTCCATCCATCCATCCATCCATCCATCCATTTATTTCCTCAGTACCTCCATAATAAGTAGATTCTTTTACCCATCTACTTATTTATTTGATTCATCCATCCATCCATCCATCCATCTATCCATCCACCCATCCATCCATCCAGTTATTTCCTCAGTACCTCCATCATGAGTAGATTCCTTTACACATCTACTTTTTTATTTAATCTATCCATCTTTCTATCCATCCATCCATCTACTGATTCAGTCAGTCAAGCCATTCAGCTGATCTGCCCATCCACCCATCCATCCATCCAGTTGATCAGCCCACCACTGCTTCATACCTGGGAAAGCAGTGTGCAGCACTCACTATGAAATCCTGTGACACCACTGTCCCTCCGCACACATGAGAACCCTCAAAATGCAAGCTGGCCTGCCATGGCCACTGGCTCGGGGTGGCAACTTTTCCTCCAATGATTCGCGAGCTGCTCTGGGGAAGCCCGCAGTCTGAAAGACAGAGACAGTAGTAAAACAATGTTTTTAGAAATATACATACACAGTACTAAACTGTGAAATAAGGAAACACTCACCACTGCATTGGAGAAATGCTGTCTTTTTACCAGGACACGATGAGCTGCCAAAAACACCAGAGGCGAGGAAGTTAAACGTGGTCACATGCAATTAAAATAGCAAATACTTTGACTCCTGATCTGGCTATGGTTGATGGAATGAAACTCGATTGGAAGATGCCATTTGTGGATAATAATGAATACACTTATACAGTTTAGGGAATATGGGTTCATTTATACATGTTTACAGTCATACTGGCTTCTACGAATGTGACATCTACAACTCTTACCCGACATTAACCTTTCCCTGTATGGTGTCTGAAGATTCAGAGGTCACAAAGAGAAATGATTTTGAGGTTGATGATAAGGCTCCATATTGGTAACTTCTGTAGAACATCACACACACACACATAATTTTTTTTAAAACATTTTTTACATTTCTCACAATGGCCAATAAGACTCCAATTAGCCTTGGAGTAATTAATGCATTGGTTAATTGGCAGAATTCTTACACCAGGTTTTATTGTGTAGGAATATTTACACCTTGAGATCAAAGTTCATTTATCATTAACCAAATAAGATCATAAAAACTAAACAGAACTTTAACATATTATGTAATGAGTCTAAGCTATTTGTTTATTGGCCACCAGAGGGAGACACCATCCCCAATCACAATCACACAAACCTACATGCCCACAGGCATAGACAATCCACCTACTGTTATTCTTTTGGGATGAAACCAAAGAACTCAGAACATACGCACAGATGAACCCCAAGACAATAACCCAAGCTCAGGACTAAACCTGGGACTTAGAGCTGAGAGGCAGCAATTCCATCTGGCCATATGGAAAGTCAAGCATATTTATATTTCACCCACCCTCTGAACCCAAGCTGCTGACAGGTCTGAGTGGCCAAGTCATGATTCCAGTCAGCAAAGCAGATGGGAAGGAAACTGCTGGAGTTTGAGGTCATGACCTGTAGTTCGTTTCCTTCTCCAAACCTTACTGTGAAGATGAGCACATTCACATATTTCAGCTTTCTCATGATATTGATATGTTAATGCTTTGTTTATGGTAAAAGTTTGCCAGAGACTGACCACAAATTGTCTCATCACTGCCCTTTTTGCAATCGGTGTGTCCATCACAAATAACAGTACTGGCCGGGCAAGTATCCGGTTTCTCTCTGGACAACATTGACATGCCATGTTGCACTACAGGACACAGGATAACAGTATTAAGAACAGCACACACTTTACCCTGAGGTAAGGTCCATATGTGGAAATACTCATGATCATTATTACCTTTTATCTCATACTGTATATCCTATAATGAAATGTTTTCATACCTCCCAGCCAGATGGCGATTGCAATGAGAACTAAAATAAGGGCAGAGCCTCCTGAGCCTCCGTAGCAGCGAGCTTTTTTATGTCGTGTCACCACCAGTCTAGTCTGCCTCTGGTCTGTAAAGAGAGATGGATCATTGTTACTTTTGTGTTACGATCTGGGGATCTGTCCTTTGTTTGGACATAGATTCATCTTTCCATCTATCCATCTTCCCAATCAATTCATTTACCCATTTAATTTACCTGTTCCACCTGTTCAATTCAGTTCCATATGGTAATTCATGATGCATAGATCTATGGGTCAGATTTTTTTTCTTCTGCATATTAATGTGTATGCATACCTGGTTGATCTTGTTGTGTGGTAGTGATAACACGCTGAGGCACATGAGGAACAAGTATTTGAGGAATAGGTTCGTTGGTATAGTAGGGGACAACTGGAGTGGTTTCTGGGAGTGGCTGGATCCTTGCATATGGAGGAGGTGGATCACTTGGCCTTACCACCAAGTAGTAGGGTGGGGGGTTATCTCCAGCCTGAGGAGAAAAAATATGATGCGATATGACTGTCATTGCTCTGAATGCTCTAGTAGGAGTACATCAACCTGATACAACCTTATACAGCATATGTTGCCATCTAACCGGACATTTATCTAGCAGACTTTTGCATCTAAAGCAAATCTGTTAAAAGACTCCAATATGAGTGCTGCACTTTTATACTACTGTTCAGTGAGTATGTGAATATATTTGTGTATCATCCTCTAAAGTGAATGTACTGCACCAGTCACCTTTTATTAAACATCAAACTATAATATTAGCTACATATGATCTCCCTACTGACATTGCTGTGTGAATGAGGTCACACGGGCCTGGTTTTAATGTGGAAATAAACAAACCTGTACTACACTGTATCACACTTGAGCTAAAGTGTGGACATGTTTACAGTCACAACGGTTATTTTTGCTCACGCATACACAGCTCAGTGTGATTACTAACAACAAAACTAGCAATATCATTAGAACGGTCATTCGCGGCAGAATTCTATATTGTAAAAAATCCCAGCAGGTTAGCATTTTCTAAACCAGTGAAACAACTGAATGTGGCAGCAACGTGCTTTGGCTGTGAGGCAAAAGCAGCATTGCTGCCACTGTCATTATGCCTGTACACTCAAACTTCATTAGTTATTAGAAGATAATTTTTATTTTTCACCTTTGCAAGCCAGAGGTCAAGTGTACAGTAGTATATCGATATTTACACAAAAACTGAGGCTCGAGTGGCTTTATGCAAGATTAGCTAGCTAACATTAGGTTAAATAATATGTAATCTCTCAATCTGAGGGGCTCAATAAAAAGCCTCAACTGAATTAGTTTCTTGCTAGCATAAATCACTAGCAGCCATGAATGCTTACAAGCTAGCAAGGATTTCCTAGCAATTTTACATGAAGGACTGACAAGTTGACTATTTAAAATCACTATTTAAAAGTCATTACAGTGTCAATGAATTCTCTAGGCTTTACTATGCAATTAAACACGGTATCAGTGCTAAATTCCGAATTCTGCTATTGTTTGACTACGCTAAGCTACTCACGGTTATTTCTTTTAAATTCCATGTTTTTTTGGAGTTTGTTCACTGCATTACAGAATCAGCTCTGTTAATGGGATCATGCTAAAATGTTGTCATCAAAAGGAGCAGATCTCAAAGATAAATCCAAGGTAAAAAAAAGAAATCATTGTACTTTTTTACTTTGGATGTCTTTCTACTAATTTAGAAAACTCCATGTCTGAACCTGTTAGATTTTACCTCTACAGCAGTAATTATGGTAAGTAGCTTTTGTTTCCATGTTCTGCATGTTCTGTACCAGCATTACAGGTCATAATATCAGCCTGTATCTGAGGGCCGTGTTGGGTTACAGCACCACAAACGCAGGGTAAAAACTCATCTACGTATATATAAGTGTTTTAAAAAGACATCATCTGCTTAATAAGGAAAATAAATCTTTTTATTAAAAAAAGAAACATTACATTTATTATAAATGTAGTAAATTTCAGACATTATTATTATTATTAATAATAATAATAATAATAATAATAATAATAATAATAATAATAATAATAATAATAATGTGAATATGAATATTATGAATAATAATATGCATTTCCCCTATATTTTGTAGATCTTCTGATGGTTTACTCGTTGTCTAATATATCTCACCCTTGACAGGAGCTTTGAGATTATCAATGTTATTCACTTTACCTGTCAGTGATTGTGTGGTTGTAGTGTTATGGATGATTGTTATATATAAGTGACATACCTCTATGCTGCCTTCTGTGTTCTCCATCAGCAAGTGGAAAGAAGTAAAACGGAAAACCAAATCTGATCCTGCTTCACATGAAATATTCTCTTTCCCTCTCCCTTTACTACTGTATGTTCTTTTTCACACTAGCATTACAACAGTTGTGCTGCTTCCTTAATTTCCCTGCGTTTCTCCCTCTGTTGTTGTCCCTCTGTCTTGTTAGACTGGTTAGACGAGCACAAAGTTGGGCTCAATATGCAACAATCATGAGAAGGCGTGGCTAACGAACATCTCCATGCAAAATCCTCAGCATCCACATCAGTGAGGACCGACACATGGCAAATCATCAGAAAGTCCCAGCAGCAGTTTTTCTTTCTTAGGAAAGCTGAGCATGTCAGCTATCTGTCCTTACCAAGTTCCATCACAGTCTGCTATGGAAACTGCCCTGTTCAGACTGGAATGCTCTTCAGCGTGCGATCAATTCATTTAAGTAGCAGCCTTCCCCTCACTATAGGATATTTATCACAACAGGGTGATCAGGAGAGCAATCACTACCACCAGGGACAGGACACACCCTCTACACAGCCCTTTCGCACTTCTTCCATCAGGCAGATGCTACAGGAGTGCAAAGTCCAGGACAACAAGACTGACAAACGGTGTCTATTCACAGGCCATTGGGCTTGTGAACAACTTCCACTTTCACACTTCCCCTTGCCATCACTCTACAAGAACTACATGGACTGTGCTCCACATTCTGTTGTCAGTGTCATTTGCCGTAATGCACAGTGAACTTTGTGACAGATGCCATCTGTTAATTCTGTTTGCTGCTGTCTGGTCATTGCACAATAACAAGGCACGTTACCTCGTTCTGGTTGCACAATACTGAACAATTTAACTGTAGGAGGATCAGCAAAGTAGGAATTTAAGAGCAGTGTGCACTGTAAAACTGTGCATGTGACAATAAATCGCATTCATTTTGAGTTAGAAGCAACCCAGTTTTATTGCTGGGACATATCACCCAGATAGCAAATGAGCCATGGACCAGATGTGGCCCACACTTAATACTTCATCCAGCCCACATACCACAATGGAATGACAGTGATTGACCAGATTCAGGTACCAAAACCCAGCCACAAAAATATGCCAGGCAAAATGTGGGTCAATTTTGGCCCAGAACGTAAATCATTTTGAATGGTTGTGAACTGCTTGTGAACCACATTCTGACCCAAAGTCTGGATGCCATGACAAACTTTAAGTGTGGCTTGTAAAATTGGCTGCCGCAATACACTTACCATTGCTATAACTTGCCCATACGTGTCTTAACTGGGCCATATTTGGTGCAAAATCATCTGCTATCTGGGCAGTATAGCCAAATACTGGGATTATTATTTCGCACAAAACTAACAAAAAATTTCAGATTATCCAGTTATAGGGAAATGATCAGTGACAGGATGGTGTCATGTACTGTCAGAGTTTTTGTTACCACCCTGAAGCTATTTTCCTAAAACAATCACGTCCTGAGATCTGTTTATAGCCACATTTAATATTGTGGAACAAACGTGAATGTGAAGTTCACTTACATTGTAGCAGCTGTAAACAATCACTCCACTATTTATTTTATTATTTGTCTTGAGGTTATTACAGCTTGTCATGTTACCCCATTAGGAAAAACACTACAACATGATATCTATGGTATACCATTTGGTGCAATAGTAAAACCCTGGCTTTTTTTAACCATTGTTTTGTATAGGATATTATAATAAGTAAGTCCTGACACCAGATACTCCCTCCATGTTCAGTAAACATCAACATACATAAACATCACTGTATAAATAATCGCACGTTCTTATTTGTTTAATATTCAATTTCGATTACGTAGAGCATCTGCTGTACAGGTCCCACTGACTGAGTTGTTACTATTGAAACTTGTGCACCTGCTGTTAAAAAAATGAATCAACACCTCCTGACCAATCAGAATCCAGACTTCAGAAGACGCTGATTATGCTACATGAAAGACTTTTATTTTTATTTTTTTTTATGACAGATGAGGATGGGTTTTTCCAGATGTTCTGTACTGACATTAATGTCAAATGTGATCAAATAAAAGAAGAACTGCTAGCCAATGACTAACTGTTGCCACCTAAAGCATACACGTACACACTCGCATGTACTCCCAATACTTTTTTTCAGTCACATGGAACAAACTGCTTTCTCTGACGTTAGACCAGTTCTGTGATGTCCTTCAGCACAAACATACGGGCTGCATTAGCATTATCACCGTGTTCCTGAATGCTTTCTGTTTACTGTGAGATCACAAACTCCAGGGTCATATTTACTCTCAGTTTTCTCTCACCCAGTCAAAGAAGGAGGCACTGGTGAAGCTAGGATCCTTACAACAGGAACAGTCAAAGCTTATTTATTAGTAGTAAAAAAATTAGAATGTCTGTAATCATATGCATTTGACATCATGATCTAAAGTCATTACTATAAACTCAGACTTCAGAGTTTATATGTGCTGCCATCTGCTGGTGTGCTTGAGACATGCACATCCTCATTTTTTTGTTGATTTATTTATTTATTTATTTTTAATTACCTTGCTTATTATGGTGTGCTTTTGTGCTGAGGTGTTGATTCATTTCCTCTAAAAGCATCTTTAATGTTTATATATTAATGCACTCACTTCAACACTATCGTTTCTATAGCGACAGCTCGTTCACAGGGACTTGCACATCAGACACATTGTGCAATAAAAAAAGTGATTAGTAACATACTGTTATAAAGTGTGTTTGATTGTTGGTGGGTTTGTTTTCCAGGAGTCTCCTGTGTCAGCAAGTGTTATAGTGTTAAGTATAAGAGTAAGTGGAACATTCCAGAACATTAGATGTAACTATAAATGGATAAAAAGAAATGAACTGACCCTGATTTTTTTCCTGTAATGTTTTACTTCTGTTTTACGACAACAACCTGCAATTACATTTCTGTTTTTAATCAAATATTTATATGTACTTTGATTACTTTAGAATTATATTTGATATAACTGACAAAACATATTTATTAATATCCTGATAAGCACATATCGAGCTTCAGAAGTCTGATTTTTGGGTTGGATTTGCATTTTATGGCTCTCAATATCTGCATTTCTTAATTGAGCTCATAAAATATTTCTTCACTTTTGACACACAAAAGTAAAATGTACCAAGTTACTAGTACAGTATGACATTGTATTAGGGGCACTGCTGAGAATAAATTCATAAAATTAGAGAAATGGTTATTCAAGTGATCTCTGTCTGCACATAATCTGCACAGAACTCCTGCTAGTTTTTATTACTGCATACAGTATGTAATAAAATTATGTGCATATAATATTTCACACAATCTATTACATTACTAATTCATATAATTTTTGTTTATGCATTTAAGAACTAATCCGCATCACAAACCTATTTAGTATTAAAATATAAATAACTCTGTAAATACAAATTATTGTGTCCATTATTTCTAATGCTACAAAAAAATAATAATTGCACTGCATACTGTACTTTGTAGTAAAGAAAGTATTTCAAATTGTTTGCAGACTATGACTGAATTCCCCTAACACTACTTTATTATCAAAATATTGTACCATACAACATTTTTCTCATAATATTACAACCACATTATCAAAATATAGTGTTTCTTTTTAGCAGCTAAGGCTAAGAAATCTTAAAGCTTAGTATGTCTCAGTAACACCTTCTGAAAAGATGAAACTGCAGCCCATCTCTAATTACCCATTAGGCTTTATTCAGAACACCTATAGGTGGTGATGTCACAGGCAATCCTTGCATACTCATTGGTCAAGAGTGTCTTTCAGGAACATATGCTGCGGCACACAGGCTTGACTCAACACACCCTCATACATACACACATACAAAGAACAGGGTAAGCTGCAGATCTACACACTTCCAATACACATTGGAATGTTAACAATACCATGTCAGATAATTCTGCCTTCTAAGTGATTCTGATGTTTCTGTGACACAAACACACACACACATATGCACACACAGTCTGGCCATGCCCCTGCACTCGAGGAGGTTATCAAAGCTGCAGACAGAGAGGAAGAAGAGGCTGAGGTTGACTCTGATCATCGTCTGCTCTGTGCTGCTGACATCAGCAATCCTGGCCCTGGGCCTCCACTACAGTAAGAACCACATCATTCCATCGCTCAGTAGTATAGAAGCGGTGCGTAACGATGGTGTAACTTGAGATATTTATGGTCTGTTATATGAGGCGACATTTGTAGCATGACACAAACGTACATATGTGTGTACAGGCTAATTGAGTGTGGTGTGTTGTGCAGGGTCAGTCTTTTTTAAAGGTTTGTCTTTTTACTGCATCAGCAACATTCTGTACTTAAACCTGTGTTGAAATTCTCAATTCTGATTGGTCAGAAGATGGTGATCAACAGCAGCTGTGACAGTGACTTGTACTAATTCCCATTAATACTACTCATTTCTATAGCAACAGCTCCTTCTCAGGGATTTCGTCAGAGCGTAAATGTGTTTTGTTAAAGTGCATGTTCATTAATATGGTGAAGAGACTGTTTGTTTAACAGTTATGGAAGGACTCTCAAGTGTCAGTGCCTTGTCAGATATATGGTTACCGAAATCTTCAGGATGGAATTGTTAACGTTTGTGTTTATCTAATTATCCTGAAAAGCTGTTTTTTTTTTTGTCAGTAATAATTAAGAGGCTGTTTGGGTAATAACTGGTATAAACGTAATTATAAATGGACAAAAATACCCTTGATATTCTTTTTAATACGAAAGAATTGGCAAGTAGGTGTGGAGTAAGAGGTATAAAACTCGTTTCCAGAATGGATATAATAACTCTGATTATTAGGAGAAAGTACTGAAATGTATACATTCATAGAAGAAGCTAATATTATAAGAAGCAACAGAATCTTTTTCTCTCTTGTGTTTTGTCCCAGTTGTCAGGCATATAAACTCCAAGTTTTACTTCTGCACTGAGTCGCTAACGTTCGTTCCTATTATAAATGCGTGCGATGGGAAGTTCGACTGCGCTGCTGGAGAGGACGAACGCAACTGTGTGTCCAGCCTGAGGTACAACACCACACATCCAGGTTCGTCCTCAAACCCAAACACAAGAGTATAAGTCACTGGATTTATCCAAGTGTGTGTATGTACTGTACATATCATACATGCGTCTCTCTTTATGTGCATGTAGTGAGATTGGTAGGCGAGAGTTTGATTTTGCAGGTTTACATTAACGGTGAAACGTGGAGCACTGTCTGTGCGGACAACTGGAGAACCCAACACACACGATTAGCCTGCCAGCAACTGGGTTACACACAGTAGGTACACAAGCAAATACACACTTGTGTCATGGTGAAGATTAGTACAAATTATACAAATATACAAAATACTTAAAAACAAGTACCTTCTTTTGTATAGTGGTGTTGTGTCTGTGTTAAAAACTTCTCATGACAAACCTGTAATGGTAGCTGACAGTCGGCACCTTGTTGGGTTGGAATTGGTAGAAAATGTTTTTCATCTCAGATGATGTCAAAAGTCCTGGTGTTTCAATTTCAGGCACAAAAGAATTCTTGGAATGTTGAACTGAATAACTGAAAGTCAGCCCATTATCCTAAATGTGGAACTACCTAAAGTCTAATTCAATTCCTGAATTTGAAGTGAGATTGCAAACAGGAAGTGGAATTGCAATTCAAGTTTAAATAGCAGGAAGTAGAACTAGAATTTCATGAAATTCAAATTAATACATAATTAAGGTGTATTTTTAACAATGAAGCTTTACAGTATGCATTACATATGATTACAGCATACATTTCGTACAGATATTATTGTATGAACTTTATGTACACAATACTTTATTATAGTAAATAGGCTTTTTTAACCACAAATTAACATTAAAAACATACTCTATAAAATGGATCATTAAAATTGTAATAAATTTCAAATTGTGGAAAATGACATTACAGCACTTCTTTTTCCCATAATACCTTTCTTTGTCCAAGTATTCAACATTTAAGGAACTGTCGACTGTTAGATACAACAACGTTACTCTGTAAAGTACTTTAATAAATGATAATTGCATTTACCAAAACATTTAATTTGATTACTTTGAAATGAAAATATTGCAAATTATTCAACATTAATGGAATTTATGCTTAATATTTGTGTTTGTACATTCATTTGCAGGAATATGTTAAACGTATCACATTCCCACTGATATGTGATAAGAATGAAATTCTCTAAATTGTAATTAATTAAATTCCACTTCCTGTCATTTCAATTCAACATCCTGTAATGTGGATTCGGGTTCAATTCAGATTCAATTCACTTCATTTACTGAATTAAATTCTGAATTTTGCACAGCCCTGCTAGAGAACCATGTGGCTGTGTGAGTGTAAAGCCCCATCATGCTATAAAGATTTTACATTTCATAATGCGAAATAGGTGGGGGCAGAAGACTGGTGACCCACACACAGTCATCCACTGTGGTGCCGTTAGCAGCATTGCAGAGAAGCAATGAAAATCAAAAAATATCTATACCATCTGATCCAACCTGATTACTGCATAGTAGTGCGTCTCACGTTTAGGTACCATTTTATATTTCACACAGCTATGATTAATGTTCCTCCATTTTTGGATCCACAGTACTGATATACAAAGCCCCTTCGTTCATCACGGTGAATTCCACTAAAATTAACACGATTTTGCTGATAAAACTCTCGTGTGACTGTGGTTACTGAAAATTGCAGTAACTATTAAATATAAATAAACGTTTCCATTTTGTCTTAATTTGTTGCCGTTAGCTTCAGCTGATGCACAAATGTAAAATTTGGATCCCCTTCCTGTTTTTTTTCATAGGAGCCCACGGAGTCTACAGGTGCCCATGAGGAGTCTACATCCAGATCTACAGACTGCGTTCAGTGTCATTAATAACGAAGACCAAGAAGCAAACCTTCAGAATGTATTCCGTATGAAGTAAAGCAGACTTTTACCTCCTGCTTTATTTGTCCACATTTGCAGTGTTGATGCTGTGTTAATATGATATGTTCTTTTAGAGATGAGTGCGCCTCCGGGTCAGTAATATCACTGTCTTGCTCAGGTAATTGGTGTGTGTGTGTCTAGTTTGAGGTTAAAACTATACAATGCATATTTTTTCATTGTCAACCTGGTGTGTGTTTGTGTTTGTATAGACTGTGGTGAGGTGGTTGGTGAAGAACGGATCATTGGTGGTATGGATACAACGATTGAGTCTTGGCCATGGCAGGTTAGTTTGCGCCGGAACAAGCAGCATGTGTGTGGAGGATCGCTAATCTCGACACGATGGATAATCAGCGCCGCTCACTGCTTCGCTGGGTGTGTATTATTGAATGTGAATGCATGCAGTTGTACTTGTGAACTAGCATGACGCTGTGTTAAGTGCTTCAAATTTTAGATTTAAACCCAAAAGGTAGGTATGGCCTAAAACAAATATACAAACATCACCACTAGAAAACAAAAGGGGTGGGTGGGGTCAGAGGTAGAAACATGACGGTATCAGCAGGTGTAAATTTCAACAATTCCGTAACCTTAACTACATCACTCTAGTTTCATGATTGGTCTTGAAATGTGCAACAGAGGTTAATAAACAAGTAACCTAATTGATACTGCTGTGTCCCTGACCAGGCAGTTACTAAGGATGAATGGAGGCACAGGTACATTGTTTCTCACCTTCTGCTAAAGCCAAATTTCTGTTGCATCCCACAGGATCCCAGTCCTATCTGTAGTCTCAACTCATGCCCTATAAACCTTTTGATCAAGCGTAAAAAAAAAAAAAATAGAGCACCTTGTATTCACTTATGATAAAATTATCATTCTTTTTTTTTATTGCAAATAAGGTATTCATACTCTGTTATGCCCCTGATGTAAATGTCTGTAAATTGCATAGAAGAGCCAAGTTATTATTAAAGTAGTTTCAATTACAACTTTATTTATTTATTTTAATTTAATTTAATTATTATTATTTTTTTTTAGGAAAACCAAAGACCTGAGCCAGTGGACTGTGGTTTTAGGCCAAACCTATCTGACTTCATCTGGGGCCATGTCAGTGGAAAGCATCCTGCTAAACCAAGCCTACAACTCTGTGTCACATGACTATGACATCGCCATGATCCGACTCACCTCTGATGTTCTGCCTGGAGGTGTATCTCTTCAATCTGTTTGTAGTAGTGTCACTGGATATCATTTAAAAAAAGAAAAGAAAAAGAAAGCTCCAGCTAAACCTTTACACCAAGTTGTAAATGAGCACAAATTTATATTATTTCTCTGGTTTGTTTAAAGTTTAATGTTAAAAATTGGGGCTGTGTGTGTGGTACCTGTGATGGTTTTGCAGCCTAGAGGGTGTTCCTGCCTTACGGCTAATGATTTCGGGTTGGTTCCAGACGAACCTCGACTCATGACGGTCGATAAGCAGATAAGAGCAAGGCCGACTGACTAGCTTTAAAACTGAATGTGTGTTTATTTTTTTCCTGCAGCTTTCATCCATCCAGTTTGCTTGCCCCCATACCAGCTGCCAATCATGGGTGGTGATGAACTTGTTGTGACTGGGTGGGGCTTACTGAAAGAGAATGGTAAGAGGGTGGAGCTAAACAAAGACCTATCAAGTCAACATGCGGGGAAAAAAACTGGGGTTTAAACAAAATGGTTAAATACATTTTGATAATATTATCTTGTACTGTCCATCACACTCTCAGGCCAGCTGTCAGATGTTCTGCAGAAAGCAACAGTTCCTTTGATTGACAGGTCCATTTGTTCCAACGCATCCATCTACGGTTCTGCCGTGACTCCCAGAATGCTGTGCGCCGGCTTTCTGAAAGGAGGTGTAGATTCTTGTCAGGTGATCAATTCTTTAATCCAATTGGTCCGGAGGGTGAAGGTGGTTTATGATGGAGATGTTTAACGTTTTGAGTCTCCAGTGGCTGTGCTTTGGAAAATAAGCAGTATGTTTTGACATGAAGGATTTCTTCAGAATCAAGTTGCTTTGGTATAAAAAGAAAATAGTTTGAGTACTGTTTAATTCCTTGGGTAGATACTTATTACCTTGTTTAGAAGTTTGTGGATGATCTGGTAAAACTTGCCCCATGTTGGACATAATCTCCAGTGAACATACATTGATTACATTTGGATTTTAACTGAAACCTTTCTCTGAATTAGGCTTTTTTCCCTTTCTTCTTGCTCTCTCTGTAGGGGGATAGTGGAGGTCCATTAGTGTTCCTGTCTTCCCGGTGGCAGTTAGTGGGTGTGGTTAGTTGGGGAGGTGGCTGTGCCCGTAAAGGTCGGCCTGGAGTTTACACTGATGTTCGACATCTACTGAACTGGATTTACAGCACCATCAATGTATGCAGCTCTCGCTCTCGCTCTCTCTCTCTCTCTGTCTCTGTGTGTGTCTTCCCGGTGTGTGTGTGTGTGTGTGTGTGTGTGTGTGTGTGTGTGTGTGTGTGTGTTTAGAAGGGGTCCCCAGTGGTAGCACTGTAACATAATGTCACAACTGGACATCTAGGCCTAGTGGTGTCTTGGAATTTTTGTCTGATCAACTTCTAGACAATTTGTGAATATGAAAACGCATCGAATTTGAAATTAAGTGAATGTTTATTGTTGTCTCTTTGCAGAAATACCCTTAACCCTGGAGATGCATCTGACACACCAAGATCATTTGATACTTTTTTTTATAACACAAACATCTTTGCCAGTATCTGAATTATGTTACCTGGGCCTCTGGGTATTATAGAAATGTTAATTGGTAGATGTGGTAGATCTCATTTTAAACTAATATTGGGTATTTTGGGTGTTTTTTAGTTGATGTTCCAAGTCTTGTGTTTGGATCAGTGTTTAATATACAGCTCAATTGTACAATGCCTTGTGTTTTATCACCATCACAATGGAAACTTAATCTATTATATAATGATAATAATAATCTTTCAATAAAGAGATCTAACAAACTGAATCCACATTTTCTTTTTCTTGGATAATGTTCAGCTGGTGGGTTACATAAATAATCTAAACAATTGGTTAAACAGGTGGTAGAGGTGGTGTTTTACCTAGTTTGAGTATATTTGATGAAGCAATCAAGTATTGTTTGAATCATAATTGGCCAATCAAGGACACAAAACTTCTCCTGTGCTTTAAAAAAGCCTTTAATACACATTTAACTCCCAACACCCAGTCATTCCGAAGAATTATAGCACTGATTCAATTTTTAAATTATGGACACATCATTCAGCAAATCAGACATTTTAAACAAATAAGCAATCATAATGTCTTGTAAGGCTCATTTTCAACCAAGATGTTCAGTGACTAGGGTTAACTAATCAGTTGCATTTTAATTTGCATAAATGCATAAAGCGTGAAATTAATTTCAAGGTTTTATTTAATGTTTGTAGTTCTTTTGTTTAATCTGATTTGATTTTAAAACTCACATTCACACATTTTATTTCTCTTTTATGTCTCTTATTATAGATGGTATGACACACTTAACAACCTCAACACCGTATCCGACTTTTTATCATTTGGTTCACAGCTACAGTACGGCTTATTGTTTATTGCTGAATTATCACAGTAGCATCATCTTTTTGTTTTGGTTGTGGTTTTGACTCACTATTCACAACCAAACAAATATAGAAATTATTCAAGTTAATTTTAATTTAACACTCAAATTGGACATAATCATCATGTAAGGCAATGTGAGCGAGGTTGTATTGCATTTAGGGTTTGAAAATAATGTCATCAGGAGAAATCATAAAAATAAGAT
>JAOVVF010033780.1:9372-25764 GCA_028565595.1 Duopalatinus emarginatus | reverse complement strand
TAGAAGATGAGAAGAGAAAACCGAGTTAAGTATGGTCTTTATGTAATGGTCATTAAATACAAGGAGTGCAGAGAGCACTTGTTGTGGGATGAACACGAAGTTACTTTATCACTGGTATCACTTACAGTGAGATCAGCCATAATATTAAACACCACCTACCTAAGCCCTGACCTGTCAATTCATGGACTCCTCAAGACGTCCGAAGGTGTTCTGGAGGTATCTGTGGCACCAAGATGCTTCTGTCGGATCAGAACATCGTGGTATGGGCTTCATGCCTTGTGAGCCTCGGGTGTCCACGTCATGTCGCTGGTTCATTGGTTGTCTTTTCTTGGACCACTTTTCGTACGTATTAACTACTGTTTACTGAGACACATCCCACAAGACCAGCTGTTTTAGACATGTTCTGACCCAGTAACCTAACCATCACAATTCAGTACCAACAAGTCAGAGTCACGCAGATTTTAACGCGCCCCCATTTCTCCTGCATCCAACACCTCAACTTCAAGACCTGATTGTTGACTTGTTGTGGAATATATCCCACCCCTTGGCTGATATCATCGTAATGAGATAATCAATTATTCACTTCACCTGACGGTTCTCAAATCTAATGTGTTGGAAGCAGGAAAAATGGGCAAGGACCAGACTGTAATATCAGACGTCTGGGTCAGAACATCTGCCAAACAGCAGGTCCTGTGTGGTGTGTCTTGGTATACGAATAAGAAATGTGGTCCAGATTTGGGCGACTGGTAACCTGGCAACGGCAAGGTCACGGCTGCCCCAAGTCTCATTGAAGTGCCTAGGGTGTCGAGGCTAGACCGTCTAGACCACAGAATATCCACAGAAGGATCGACCGATAACGTCTCGGTGCCACACATACCACTGAACAACTTTCGAGGTCTGGTCTTGATGGGTCAGGGCTGTTTTGTCATTTCTACAAATTACTCAGAGATTTATATCATATTTCTTAGACTGAGATTACAATAAAATACATATAAAGATTTTATTTTTATAATAATGAAATAAATAAGCTTGTAACTAATCTCATTGTAACTAATCCATTAATAATTAATAAGTTAAGATGTTTTATTTGAGTTAATATCATGTTGTGATAATGTTACCACTCGTCCGTGTGTGTGTATGTGTGTGTGTGTGTGTGTGTTATATGTTTAATCCCCTCTGCTCTGGTACTCAGTATGAGAATGATGTATGTAATCGTTTCTTTCTTCATGTTCTCTTTCTCTATTCCGTCCCTCTGGCGTCCGCTGGACTGACAGATAACATTTCTGACCGTGAGTGTATTTATTTCTCTTTTATTTTTCTCTCCAAGTCTCCCTTCAATGTCTGTTTATTGCTTCTATTCTATTGTCAAACGCAGGGATGATGCTAATAATATCAATATTGTGATAATTTATTTCACCATAGACTATTATAAGTGTGACACTGTATATAAAATTAATTTATTACATAAAAGTTTATATTAAACAGTATCTATGAGCAATAGACAAATAAGTAAAGTTGAATCTAAAATAAAATCTCTAAACATTCTGTTATAATAAATGGTAGCAAATATATTTAAGTGAAATAATAATAATAATAAAAATAAATAAATAAATAAATAATAATAATAATAATAATAATAATAATAATAATAAAACAATTAGATATATAAATAAATAAATAGAATTAAGAAATACAAGAAAACTTAACTGACAACAAATTTTAAAATTCTAAGTTTATTCTAAAAATGATTCTAAATGTAAAAAAAAATAATTAAACAATTACAAATTAGTCTTTACAAGATAGATAGATAGATAGATAGATAGATAGACAGAAATATGATATGAATTATTATTTTTATAGAAATTAATAAATATGTTCATTAATCAGTTAATTAATTAATAATTAATAATAATAATAATAATAATTAATAATTAAACATGACATTAAAAAAACAACAACAATAATAATAATAATAATCATAATAATAATTATTATTATTATTATGATTATTATTATTATGATTGTTATTAATTCATTAATAATTCTTATACGTTTGCTGCTTAATAATAAATTATTATGTACATTATAGAATTATAAAAGATAGTTTTATAGAAATGATTTGTCAAATCCCTCACTCCTACTCCAGTCTCCGCTCTGATATTTAATTGTGTGTACTCGTCTGATTTGTGTGTGTGTGTGTGTGTGTGTGTGTGCGCAGTGAAACAGCCTCCGTTGATTACACACCACTCACACTCGTACACAGCCTTCTACATAGATGACGTCTCTCTGCGGTGTGAAGCGAGCGGTAACCCCAAACCCACGTGAGTCACACGTCATAACAAACAAACACACAAACAAAATGTTCACCAGAGTGAGAGGACAACATTGACTAGCATTGACATTGACATTTTCCGGGCAATTCTGTTATATACACAGAGCTGTTCCTTTAAAAAATCTAAATAAAGAAATCAGCAGCAAAGTAACTGAACATTGAAAAACTATGAAACTTTATCTCCCGTATCGCTATTATTTCTATTAACAGGATTAAAATAAACTTCCTGATGAAGTAAAAGAGTCTAAACAAAATCAATTGATTTCAGCTGTAATGCAGTTAAAAGCTTCTGGATGAAGTTGATTTACTGTTTAAAAAGCTCCAGACGGAGCGAAGGAAAGCTTTTCATCTGGACGACAGCTGCTTTATTTACTGCAGTCTCTCCCTCTCTCTCTCTCTCTCTCTCTCTTCTCTGAATTTCCTTATCAGAGACCGAGTCATGCCAAAAGGCTGCATTGAAGGCTGTTTATTAAATTAAATGGCCGGCTATTAATCTGAATTTATTCCTCTGAACCTCCAGACCTCCAGAGTTCCAGCCACACTGATATGCAGATCATTTCCCTGTAACAGATCTGCTATTGTGTGTTGTGTGAACTGCAGATCATTTCCTTTCCCCTTTCCGATTGCATGTCATAAAAAAAAAACAGATTCTTCTGAAATACAGGCGAATTCAGCAGGAAACGCTCACAATCTGGTCCATTAACAAGGAAGGTTTTGTTTAAAGTTTGTTTCTTTGGTGTTTTCACTAAAGTTAGGAAAGTTTATATCACTTAAAAAAGTACGTAACGTTTATAGCCTCTGGTTCAGTCTTTCACAAATTCAGCGATTCAGACTGCAGTGTTGTGTTATACTGTGTCTTAAATGTTAGGAGGTCTCAGAGGCAGGACAAAAAAGGCCCCCTTCAGCTCCAATACTTCTTTTCCCACCTATTCTCAGTGCCCTGAAATTTAATTGTTTACGTGTTTTCCTTCTGTTGATTGTTAGAAGAGGTTCACCTGTGTTTAATTAGCCCTGCTAATAACCTTCACTTGCCTATTTAAACTCTGCCTGTTCTGTAGTAATGATCACAAGTGTGAGTGTTTTAATGAGCCGGCTAAAAAAAGCCCAAAACACAATCTGGACTGAAGGTTAAACAGGCATTCAGGAAGCAGACTTACAGAGACATGGGAATGAGGACAATGTCCAAAACCATTAGCAAGAGTTCAAGTCCAGGTCTCGATCCAAATGACAGCCTGGTGCAGGGTCAGGAAATAAACCAACTACTTTGCAGTGAGAGACTGAAAAGAAACTGAACTAAAACAGGGTTCAATCAACACAGGTGAAAACAATAAGACATAATTAGTGCACAAAAACAGGTGAGAAACAAACAAACTCTGGGGAGGGAGAAAGGGTGGAGAATAAGACTGTGGGTACAGCCATCTCGAGACAAGTAATCTGAGATTACTCAATTCTATTTAAAATATAAAGTTTTGTATCACAGGTGGTTGTACTTTTCTTTAGTTCCCCACTCACAGCTTTCATTCATTCCTGAATCTAGGTCACGTTTACCAATCTGCAGTTAAATATGACAGTCATTGATCCATTTGAAAAAATGAAATGTTATAATTTATTTCAAACCCAAATGTATTTTTAAATAATACTACTACTACTACTTCTACTACTGCTAATAATAATAATAATAATAATAATCATCATTATTTGTTAATTATTATTATTATTATTATTACTACAATACTTTTTTTAAACTATGTCTTAATAATAATAATAACAATAATAATAATAATAATAATAATAATAATAATAAATATTATTATTATTATTATTATTATTATTTGCTAATTATTATTATTATTTTGAAAAAACAATGTAAACAAAGAAAAGCCTCCGCCTAATCAACCCTAGTTCATATACTATCAATGCCACAGTGATCCATGGCAAAGTTATTTATTAGTCACTTTTCAGTTCAGTTTTTACAATAGCCTTTGCCCCAAAGCAGCTTTACAGAAATATAAAAACCCAGATACAAATTCTACACTTATATAAACATTTGTTTTTATGATAAACATATTCCTAGTCTTGTAATGATTGTTTATATCAATTGTGGTCCAAAACCAAGTTTATGGTATCAATTATGGCAACACTGACCACTCGTGGTTGTTGGTGAGGTCCTGCGTGTGGAGGAGGGAAAAGCATAGATAGTGTGTTACACTGCCATGTGATGCAGCAGGAGCAGCAGTTTGAATAAATATAAAGAGTTGGCTGGGTTAACCTTAACAGCTTCTCAGAGGAAGCATGCATTATTTCTTTAGTCTTTACAATTAACAGATGTTGTACATTATAAAGGGGAAATAGTGGAAGGAAATTTGTGTTTGGGGAAAAAATAGGGCAATTATTGTGTATAATATAATGAAAATGTGATTAAATTTTTGATAATAATATACATACATTATTAACATAAGGCTGGTAACTTTTTAGACCTGTTAGCTGCATTAGCAAAGCTTCACATCAAACCCGTGAAGAGTTCCTAGAAGGACACTCGTCGGTACTGTACTCTTTCTTCATTCCTCACATTCTGAACTTTTGTCCAGTTTTCGATGGGTGAAGGACAATGAGCTGTTCATGGAGGAAATAAGCGATTTAGGAGTTCTTACAGCTAACCAAAGTGAAGAGCTGAAATTTTACCAGGGGAAATATCGCTGCTATGCCTCAAACGAGCTCGGCACGGCGGAATCGGGCCTGATAGACCTCATCACTGAGTGTGAGTTTATCTTTCACCTGTATGAAGCCTCTTTGCACCTGTTAGCAACATTTCTTAGATGTTATTTGACTAGCATTTTGTACACAGCCTTAGTATTAATGATTGTACAATTATTTTTAATCATTGTTGTTTTTTACCTGCCATTTTGGAGATGCACTGGCCAAGTCATCTAGACATAACAATATGTCTTGTTAAAGTCACTTATGCTTATCCGTTTTTCCTGTTTCCAACAAATAAGCTTTAAGAACAAATCAGCTTTTTTGATTTACTTGTTGCCTAATAAATCCCACCCCTTGATAGCTGCTATTGTAATGAGATAATCAATGTTATTCATGTCACCCCTTAGTAGTTTTGTGGTTTTAATGTTATATATGACTCCTTAGCTAAATCCAAAAAAAACCCCATCATGTTGATATTTCCCTCCTGCAGCCATTCCGGTCTCAGTGAAGGAGAAGAGAGTGATGAAGACCGTCACTGAGGGTGAAAGTGCAGTGCTACAGTGTAACATCCCCGAGAGCTCAGTGAATCCTCACATCCACTGGATGGACAGAAGTAAGTCATTCGCTTCAACTGAAAGTCTTAGCGCTGACGTGACCTTTACCTTAACACGTCGCCTTGCCGTGTTTCTCCACAGAACTGTTGCATATTAGACAAAGTGACCGCATCATTATTGGCCTGAACGGTAATCTGTACTTCGCCAACGTGGTCCTCAGCAACACCAGAAACGATTACACCTGCTACACTCAGTACGTTGAAGCCAGAACCATTTTATCCACCGAGCCTGTCGCTCTCACCGTTAGGCCATGTGAGTAACATTTCAGTACACTTCTTAATACCTTATAAACCTAGAACCTGTCTCATTATATTCATAAGGAACTGTCCACTACACTACACTACACTGAGCTCCATGATATATTAGGTCAACTACAGTCATGGCTTAGATCTGACCCAGACTAAAGACTTCATCTGGCCCACATACCGCCACAGTGGAGTGAGTTTATCTGGATTCGGGTACTAAAAAAATCGTTAGGCCAGTTTTGGTACTCAATACACTTGCCATTGCCTTAACTTGCCCATATGTGCATTGACTTGGACATAGTTGGCTCAGAAACGTCTGCTTTAACTGGGTTAAAATTGTTTGTCATTTTCAATTAGCTAAAGTGGCTAAATTAAATTAAATGAGCTAAATTAGCCTAAGTTTAAGCGTGAGATTTTAGTATACTATTATATATATATATATATATATAACACAATGTATGTCTAGTGCTAATATTGTTTTCTTGTTTGTTTGTTTTTAAAGCCAATGAGCTGGTGAACATACCGCCAGGCCTTCACCAACCTGTGGGCACACATACGCATTATTTTGCCCTCCGAGGCCAGACTCTCATTCTGGAGTGTATTCCATACGGCCTGTAAGTATCAAGTTAAAATTCACATTCAGAAAACATACATGATTTTGTTCAAATAAAGGACAACACAGTAATGTTAGCTGGCGGAACAAATGCTAAGTTAACTTAAAAATTGTGTCGAGATTGTGGATGTAAAGAATTTTAAAGAATCTACCTGCTAAAATATGAAACAAGTTGATGATTACTAAATTATTTATTAAACCGGTTGTGCTACATCAAACACATTTCCTGTTATAAGGCTCTAACCTTAAAACCTAGTTAGCTAGCTAGCATTGAAGTGTGTGGCCTCCAGACTCAAACAGTGGATTGTTATCATGTACCTGAGAGAACATTGTCTCCTAATATTATTTTACATGTTTTTTTATCAAATATTTCCAATAAGTAGCTACTCATTAAAATGCTCATAGCTAGCTAGCTTTAGCGCGAGCGAACAGCTTATATAAACAGGGTGTTAGCACTCTCAGACTCTGACTGGAAACTCTGACTCCTAGAATCCAGTGCCGTCTGGCAAGATGGCCACGCCCATGCCAAGTACTTTGTTTCCCACCTGTTCCCAGCCCCCAGGGTTTTAGTAGTTTTCTTCCCACCTGTTTTATGTTGTTGATTGTGTTCACCTGTTGCTTGTAGTTTTATTTTATGATTTTGAGTCTAGCCTAGCCTCTGATATCCTGATTGTGTCTGTGCACATCAACATCTACTACATGGAGAAGATCCTTCAGGGGGTCAAACTGAGTAGCAAACAGAGTAGAACTTAAAATGTGAACAAAAAAGTTAGCGACCTTTCTTTTGTTGTTGTTAAATTTACTGGTTATAATATCTGAACTCCACCTACTAACCTCTTTACTTACTGACCATACTGCTAGCTCAGTTTACAGTTATAAATCTATTTAGAGAACTAGTCATTAGTTGCAGAATCTGAATATATAATAGTATAGGATTACTATAAGTGAGTCATTTAAAAACAATCTCAACATTTTATACCTAGACGACTGTGTTATATAGCTAACACCGCCAGCGCGCTAAGCGGTCTGTCAGGTTTTACTTAATAAATTAACAGAGTACAGTTCACTTTAAAACAACTTAAAATAATGTAAAACATACTCATTATAATAAATACATATACAATATATAATAGTATAGGAATTTGTAGGTTTCTTTTTCCATCTTAGGTTCCTGGCTAGCAGAAAGCAGCAGAGACTCAAACTCACAAACTCTCTCCTGTTGTTTTTATTTTTTGTTTGACTTTTGTTCGATTTCTGTTCACTAGCCCGACTCCTACAGTCACATGGCAAAGGAATGACGCTCCGCTCAGCTCCAGTCAGGCAACCCTGGAGCGTTTCGACAGGTGGCTGGAGTTTGCTTCTATTTCAGAGACTGATGATGGAGAGTACACCTGTACATCCTCTAATACAATGGGAAAAATAACACACCTGTACACGGTCAACGTGGAGGGTAATTATTGTCTGTCTGTCTGTCTGTCTGTCTGTCTACCTATTAGCATATCTGTTAATAATGTACATCTGTCTCTCATAGCTATCTATTACTATTTATCTGTTTTCTCTGTTTTACTATCTCTCAGTTTAACTGTACCTATCCCCTGCAACATGTGATATGGAAGGCCCAAAGGGCCATAATAATGAATTATTTGTAATTTTTTTGCCTTTCTTTTGCAAATCTATTGCATTTTATGTTCCCTTTTATAAATAAAAGCTTAATAAAGGTACAGGTTATATAACTGTATAAATATATCAGATATCACTGGCTGATTGTGACTGGTGGATGTTTGTGTCCACCAGCTGCTCCATATTGGACAAAGCAGCCTGAGAGCGCTCTGTACTCACCGGGAGAGACAGTCAGACTGGACTGTCATGCTGAGGGGATTCCTACACCGAATATAACATGGAAGATTAATGGAATCCCTGTTTCCGGTATACACACATGCACACACAAACACACACACACACACACACACTCACAAACACACACACCGATATACCAATACATAAGCATGCATGCATACATGCACACACATGCACAAATTCACACATACACACACACACACACACACACACACACACACAGAGATACCAATACATAAGCATGAATGCATACATACACACACGCACAAATACACATACACACATATATACACACACAAGTAAACACATACACACCTGCACACATAGACACAAGCAGACGCACGCTCATACCTATGTGCGCACACACACACACACATATATATATATTATATTACTATATTAATTTACTATAATAATTTATATTGCAGTTACAGATTAATAACTCATTTAAAAGTTACAGTGATGTATAAGTTAGTCTTTTAAAAGTATTGTCAACATTTTATACCTGGGTGACTGCTTTAGCTAGCTATAGCTAACACCACTAGTGCGCTAAGCTAACTTACTTAATAAATTAACAGTTCACTTCAAAACAACTTAAAACAATGTAAAACATGCTCATTAAAATATATACATACAGCAGCTGAGCAAAAATAGTGAAGAGAAATGATAAAAACTTACATTTGTAACACAAACTCGTCTCCTGAGGCAAGTCCGTCTGCCATGTTTTTAAAACTGAAATGAAATGAATGAATGAAAGTGAACTATTTGCTTACTGTGCTTGCACACAGAGGAATGTGACCTCTGCATTTAACTCATCCGTGCAGTGAAACACACACACCAGTGAACACCAGGGGGCAGTAAACACACTTGCCGAGAGCGGCGGGCAGCCCCAAACCACGGCACCCGGGGAGCAGTTGGGGGAGTTAGGTGCCTTACACAAGGGCACCTTAGGCATGTCTTGCACCAGGTGGGGATGGAACCCGGGACCTTCCGTTCACAAGACCGGTTCCCTAACCACCTGGAACGCCGAGCTGGTGAACTGCATGATGGGATTGTATTTAGCAAGAAGGAAACGTGCCGCTGTTTATGTTAATTTTATTAACATGATCATGCTGCACCTTAGTTAGACACACACACATGCATACACATACACTATACGTGTACACCTACATACACACACCAGCTCACTTACACACATTCATTTCTTTATAAATGCTTGATTCTGATTGGTCATAAGGTTATTCTTTCTCTAACAGTGTGTAAGTGTGTGTAAATGAGTGTAAATCTCTTTGTGTCCTGTTCAGAGGTGTCTCCTGAACCCAGACGCACTGTAAGGGGCGGGACTTTCATCATGACCGATGTTCAGGTGGAGGACACGGCCGTCTATCAGTGTGAAGCCGCCAATAAACACGGCACCGCCATCCTTAACACCTACATCCACATCGTCGGTCAGTCAGTCACTGCTTCGTATCCGCCCTCATTCCCCTTTCTGTCCCTCTTTATGAATATTCCATGTTCTGTGTGTCCAGCACTTACTATGTGCTCTCTCTCTCTCTCTCTCTCTCTCTCTCAGAACTGCCCCCTCAGATTCTGACTGGGGACAGTTTAGTCTATCGGGTGACTGAGGGATCCACGGCGTCTCTCACCTGCAATTCTTTCGGTTCCCCAAGACCCCACATCACCTGGTAGAGAGAAGAGTGTTTGTTTATTTATACACATGTGTCATGCCGTTATGTAATTATATACTCCACGTGCATGCATGCGGTGGTGTTTCCTGGTTTTATATATATATACATACATACATACATACATATATATATATATATATACATACATACGTGTGTATGATGTTGTTCTGTTCTACAGGGAGATGGAAGATTCCGAACTATTGTCCAACCAGGGAACAGCTCAATGGTGTTATGTCATTTCTATATACGTGCATGTGATGGAGTTTGATGATTTGGTGTTGTGGTGTTTATTCACACGTGTGTGTAATGACATTATGTTGTTTACATACACGTGTATGCGATGATGTTTACTGGCGTTATGGTCTGTGTGTGTGTATATATATATACACGTGCAATGCCGTTACGTTGTTTATATACACGTGCATGTGAAGGTGTTTATTAGTGTTATGTTGTACACGTGCACGTGTGTGTAATGACGTTATGTTGTTAATATACACGTGCATGTTATGGTGTTTATTGGTGTTATGGTGTGTATGTATACACATGTGTGTGAAGGTGTTTACTGGTGTTATGGTGTGTATATATACACCTGCATGTGATGGTGTTTATTGGCGTTATATTGTACATATACACGTGAGTGTAATAACATTCTGGTGTGTATGTACATGTGTGTGTAATGACGTTAAGTTGGTTATATACACATGCATGTCATGATGTTTATTGGCGTTATGTTGTACATATACACGTGTGTGTAATGGCGTTATGTTGTACATATACATGTGTGTGTAATGCCGGTTTGTTGTTAATATACACGTGCATGTTACGGTGTTTATTGCTGTTATGGTGTGTATGTGCACGTGGGTGTAATGACGTTTACTGGTGTAACACACAGGTGCGTAATGACGTTATGTTCTTTATATACACGTGCATGCGATGTGCCGTGTTATGGTGTGTGTGTGTGTATATATATATATATTTATATATATATACAGGTGTGTATTATATTGTTGTTCTTCAGGGAAAGGGAAGAGTTCAAGATTCTGTCCAACGAGAGGACGTCTCAGCTGACCAACGGCACGTTGCAGATCACCAGCGTGAGTCACAAGGACGCAGGAACGTACCTGTGTTCGGTCAGAGACGCCAACGTGTCCATTACTGCCCTGCTGGTGGTGCTGAGTAAGTTACACCCACATATAAATATATATATATATATATATATATGAATGTGGTTCTCTTATTCTTTTCCTTTATTCCTTCTGATTGCTTCTTATTCTTTATTTCGTATCTGCAGATAAAACCCGGATCATGTATCCTCTTAATGACCTCCGGGCTTTAAGTGGGACTTGGTTGGTTTGGCCGTGCAGGTTCGAGGTGGACACTCGTCTCCCCAAACCAGTGATCCAGTGGAGGAAAGATGGGCATAAAATCAAATTACCTTGGGATGAGAAGTAAACAGCCTCTCGTTCTCACTCTCTTGTTTTTCCTACTACTGACTGACCCCGGGTCTACTGAATACACATTCAGATCTGTATTTAATCATCTGTTTGTTCATGTGATCAGCAGATACACTGTTTCTGACAACGGATCACTGGTGATTTCTGAGGTCCATGCTAAAGACAGTGGATTCTACAGCTGTGAGGTCATCACCATACTGGACTTCGATATGGTCAATGGATCACTGACTGTGATCGGTGAGAATCTCTCTACGATCTAACGCAATTATATGAGTGAGTGAGTGAGTGAGTGAGTGAGTGAGTGAGTGAGTGTAGAGATAGGTGACTGGGTCTATGAGTAAGAGGCTGAGTGAATGAGTGAGTGTATTAGAAGGTGAATGAATGAGTGTGTTGTTAAGAGGCTGAGAGAATGAGTGAGTGTATTAGTAGGTGAATGAGTGAGTCTGTGGGTAAGAGACGGAGTGAATGAAAGAGTGTGTGTTTACGAGAGGAAGTGAATGAATGAGTGTATTACTAGGTGAATGAGTGAGTTTGTGGTTAAGAGATGGGTGTATGAGTGAGGGTATTACCAGGTGAATGAATGAGTGTGTGTGTTTGAGACTGAGAGAATGAGTGAGTGTATTATCAGGTATATGAGTGAGTGTGTGTTTAAGAGACGGAGTGAATGAATGAGTGTATTAACATGTGAATGAATGAGTGTTTAAAAGACGGAGTGAACAAGTGAGTGTATTACCAGGTGAATAAGTGTGTGTGTTAAAGAGAGTGAGTTAATGAGTGAGTGTATTAATAGGTGAATGACTGAGTGTGTGTTTAAGACTGAGTGAATGAGTGAGTGTGTGTTTGAGAGTGAGTGAATGAGTGAGTCTGTGTTTAAGAGACGGAGTGAATGAATGAGTGTATTACTAGATGAATGAGTGAGTTTGTGGTTAAGAGACAGTGAATGAGTGAGTGTGTGTTTAAGAGAGTGAGTAAATGAATGAGTGTGTGTTTAAGAGACGGAGTGAATGAGTGAGTGTATTACTAGGTGAATGAGTGAGTTTGTGGTTAAGAGAGTGAGTAAATGAATGAGTGTGTGTTTAAGAGATGGGGTGAATGAGTGAGTGTATTACCAGGTGAATGAGTGAGTGTGTGTTTAAGAGAGTGAGTTAATGAGTGAGTGTATTAGTAGGTAAATGAGTGAGTTTGTGGTTAAGAGAGTGTGTTTGAGACTGAGTGAATGAGTGAGTGTATTAGGAATATGAGTAAGTGTGTGTTTAAGGGACTGAGTGAATGAGTGAGCATATTAGTAGGTGAATGACTGAATGTGTGTTTAAGAGACTGAGAGAATGAGTGAGTGTATTATTAGGTATATGAGTGAGTGTGTGTTTAAGAGACTGAGTGAATGAGTGAGTGTATTAACATGTGAATGAATGAGTACTGCTCAGTGAATAAGTGAGTATCATCCTGTCCCTCTGTAGATAAGCCTGAACCTCCTCACTCACTGAAGTTGGGTGAGAAAGCGAGTCACAGCGTCACTCTGTCCTGGAGCCCCGGACACGACAATAACAGCCCTGTGTCTGGTAATTGACCTTAATAAAGATACTTAATATTAAATACACAAAATAGTATAATGTTATAATATGCTAGAATATACACACTGATCAGCCATAACATTATAACCACAAAACCACTGCCAGGTGATGTAAATTATCCCCACATTTATTTATTCTTAATAATTCAGTTGAGTTCGCTATAGTAGAGAATATAGTACAATTCTCCTGGAGGTGGTTTCTCCACACAGTACAGTTCCCTCAGCCAATCAGAGCGCAGCGTTTTAGAGAATGAAATCTCATTTAAGAATGAACGTGAAGAAAAGCTGTATTAGTGCGTGAACCCTAACGAGACCCTCGCTCTGCTTCTGCAGACTTTGTGATTGAGATGCGAGAAGATCTGCAGTCAAAAGCCTCGAGATGGAAGGAGCTGAAGCGTGTACCTGCTGAAATCCATCACCTGGAGATCTCCCTACTTCCTTTCTGCACGTACCACTTCAGAGTGGCGGCGCTTAACGAGATCGGCACGAGTAACTTCAGCCAGCCGTCGGAGTCGTACGCCACACCTCCTGCAGGTATCGCCATGGTGTTCATGATAAACAGTCTCAGATATGTTTGGTTTCTGCCTGGTTGTGTAACATCTCAATCGTAAACGTAAAAAGGAAGTATTGAGTAGTGCAGAAGTGTGCAAGCCCGGTGGTCAATGAGTGGTTCACTTTACTTTCACTATGTTCTGCCGAACTTAACACAAAGCTATATAATTATTGCCTGGTTTTTGCAGTGCCTGACATAACCCCAATGAACATCAGGAGTGAGTCTGAGAGTCCGAACAGCATGATCATCACATGGGAGGTATGGACTGATGGATCATCTCTACATTCACACGACTAACTTTTATCCAACCAACCAATCACATGGACAACGCGCAATGCATAAACCGGCATGGGTACAGATCAAGTGAAGTTTATGTTGGAAAACAAATGGCTCATTCCATAATAAAAATCATCCAGAGGCTCCCAGGTGACCATCTCAGATGTTGATGAAAATCAGCCAAAATGAACCTTTTGTTGAGGAATGAATATCAATGAAATCTTGGGGTGAAATTTCTATTATTTCAGGAGTTATGGCATCTTAAAATTTAGGGGCCACACCCGGTTTTCATATTTGCAATTTGCCGCTATGATCCGTAAGGGATTTTGAAGGGTCATATCTTCATTTATTAACATGATACAAGGCTGTAATTTGGTACCCTGGCTCAGTTTTGTCCACTCTTTCAAAATGTGGCATCAGTATAAAAGTCAGTCTAGGCAGTAAAGCACCAAAATCCAATGGGCAAATCCCATTGTTGGATTTTGACCCTGGATCACAGGATTATCAGGAGGTCTGGACCAAAGATTATACTGGATTATTGTTATTTTGGGGAGATACTATAAACAAATACAGTATCACCCCAATTAAAGACAAGAATATCAGATTTTTAGGCATGCAAAAATGGTCACATTAAAATCGGGCCCCGCTGTCACCCCCACCTACGAGTGGGTAATTGGCAATGTGGACAGTTACCATTAGTAATGAACTTAACAGTGCTGAAAGATCCATATCTCAGCTATAACCGGTGAAAATATCATCATCTTAAGTCGACTCCTTGTTAGTCAAAGCTTTCATTAAAAAATGTGGATTTTTGCCCTGATGGGTCGTTTTAACCCACTATTGACTACCTATGATCTTTTTCATCAAAATCTGAGATGGTCACCTCGGAACTTTTCTGAAAATGAATTGATTTGACATGGAATGACCCGAATAACATGGTTTTATCCAGTCCAGTGGTGATGAACCTGTGTCCACTGGCTCATTTCCCTCAATATCTGACATATTGTGTCCTTTGGGATGCTTTTCTGCCCACCTCAGATGTAAATAGTAGTTATTTGCAAAAGATGAATTGACTTTTAATGCTGGGTGAGTCTTATTAGCAAAGTGACCCTAAAGCACCTGCTATTCCTGCCTCTCCATCCCATAGTAGACAGGAAGGTCCATGAATTTGTGCAAGTAATAATCAATGACCCTGACCAATGGCTCTGAAATATCAGACATCGGACTTTGCCTGCTTGTTTCCTCTGTCCGTGGTGCTGATGAGTCTTAGTCCAACCCGTCTGACCCTACTGCGGCAGCCATGGCCTAGTGGATAGGGAACCGGTCTTGTGACCGGAAGGTCCCGGGTTCGATCCCTAAACAGGGCAAGATGCGACTGAGGTGCACTTGAACGAGGCACATAATTCCCCCAACTGCTCCACAGGCACCATGGTTTGGGGCTGCCTGTTGCTCCAGCAAGTGTCTTCACTGCCCCCTAGTGTTCACAGGTGTGTGTTTGTTTCACAGTATGAATGCGTTAAATGCGGAGGTCACATTCCTCTTTTTCAGTACACTTTTCCAGACCTAGTTTACCTTTCATAGCTTGATGTGTGTTTTATTTATTTGTTTTTTTGCACCATTCTAAGTCCAGAAACATGAAAGATTTTCTGAAATACTCCAACCAGCACAGTACCTAACAGCAATAACACCTCTGGCATTACATTTTTCCTATTCTGGTGTTCGATGTGACGGTTGTCAGTAAACGGCATCTCTCTCTCTCTGCCTTTAGGAGCTTGAACCGAGGCACTATAACGGTCCGGGTTTTGGGTATAAAGTCTCTTGGCGTGACGCAGCCGACCCTGACAGTCCCTGGGAGCCCGCTAGGTTTGTGTCTCATCCTCCGTTTACAGTCAACGACACAAAAACCTTCGCACCCTTCGAGATCAAAGTGCAGGCGGTGAATAAGATCGGCGAGGGACCGAGTCCTGCTCCTGCCATCGGCTACTCGGGAGAGGAAGGTACGTTTGACTGATCCACACAGATTCTCTAACATGGCATAATGTCATGATGACTTGATTAACCTGAGATAAAAAGTATTTTTAACAAGGAACACTATTGTTATTGTCTTCGTAATTATTATACATTAGTCCAAAATAAATGAAAAACTCATCGATGAGAAGGTGAGACCACACTTTTGAGTAGTCCATGGCCTACAGAGTTACAGTCTTTTCTCTCTGTGTCTCTTCTAGAACCCCTGGACGCCCCGACTGGAATAACAGTGACCGAGGTTAACGCTACAGCCGTGACGGTGACGTGGGAACCGGTCAGTAGAGAGTCTGTGCGTGGACACCTTCGGGGTTACAAGGTATGTTTATAATCAGAATTTAGCTTCATTCGCCAACTGGTTAAAGTACACCGGATTTGGACCTGGTGAAACAAGGACAACAGAACAGGGTGAAGACGGGCACGCTAGGATTAAACTCAGGGTAAAAAGACGCATCACCGTTTAACGAT